>MU384110.1:0-34191 GCA_022495065.1 Xylaria telfairii | reverse complement strand
TTTTTATAGTTTAGCGGTATTTTTTTTTTTTTAATATTAATTTTATAATTATAAAGGCAGTATAGAAATAGTTTAATAGCTTTAAATAAAAAAAATATTTTAATTAAATTATAATATTATTTAAATAGTTTCGTTTTAATTTTTTTAATTATAATTAAAGTTTTTTATTTTATATATTTATTAATATTTTTTTACGTTATTTTATTTAAAAAGTATTTATTATATATATTATTAATAAAGTTATAGTACTTGGGGTTAAGTTTCTGCTTATAAGTTTTTTTGTTACTTTTTACATTTAATATTATTTATATTTTTATATTAAATATATTTAGTTTTTTTAGTTCTAGCAGGTCGAGGTATTACAGGTTTTTTATTATTATATATAATAAAATAATTTTTTTTTGTTTATAAAACGTAACGAAACTTATAACTAAAAATAATTATATATTTTTTTTATTATTTTTAATATTACAGATTAATATTATATATTTTTTACGTATTAAAAAGGGTACGCGTTTTTAGCTCCTAGTTTTTATTTCTATTAAATAAAAATATATATATTTACGTTTATATATTTTTAATTTAAAAATAATAGTGTTATTAGCTTAGTTTATATAAAGGTTATATTTACGAAGCTATAAATATTTAATTATTAAAAATATATTTTTATTTAACAGGGTTAAAAATATTATTATATATTTTATATAATTTTTAATTTTTATTATTATATTTATAAACTTAATAATATTACTAACGCGTTTTTTATTTATAAAATAAAACTTTTTTAGCGTTTTAAGAAATTTTATATTATAATTTAAATTATATATTTACTATATATTAAAAAATACTATAGTAGTATATTTTAAATTAAGCAGCGCTAAAATTTTATTTTGTATTTTTTTATACTATAATATTTTTATATTTAATATAAATAAATATTTTATAATTTATATTAAATTTAAATAAACTACGTTAGTTTTTTTTTTATAATTTTAAATAAAGCTTGTTTTAAAGCTTAGGCGTTTAAATAGTTGTTTTTTTATATATTAATTAAATTTTTTAGTTTTAAAAACACGTTTTTGCTATTTTTTTATATTATTTACTATATTTTATATTATTTTTAAGCAGTAAGCGCAAATAACGTGTTCCGCGGCTAATAACTATTAAACGGGTTATTAATAAATAAAAGTCTGCTAGTAACAAGTAGCGCTAATATAGTTTTTAACGTTAGGTTATATTTTTAATTATAGGCGCTTTTTTTTTTTTTATATTTATTTTTTATATATTCTAATTATTTATAGTATAAATAAAGCTTTTTATTTATTTACCGCTGCTTTTTTATAGCTGATAACTGCTTTATATTTATTAAATTATTTTTTTATAGCAGTTAAATAGCTTGCTAATCTTATTTATAATATAAAGTACTAAAAAAAAAGCGTGTTATACTTAAGGTGTTTAATAAAAATAGCTGCGGTTAAAAGTTAAATATTTAGTAGTTATATAAATAATTTTTTTTAAATTTATTTTTATAGTATTAAAAATCTAATAAATTTTTTATAAAAAATTAAAAAAATGTTATTTATTTATTAAAGTTATTTATAACCGGGCGCGGGTAAATATTTATAAGTATTATTTATAGTTTTTAACTTATTTTTTTTTTTAATTTTAAAACTTTTATAAAACTATTTATACGAAAATTCTCTGCTAAATATATAAAATCTATAAAGAATATATTAAATACTTGGTTTTTTTAAAACAAATTATTTATTTTTTATATTATATAAATAATTTTATTAATTATATTATATATTTTTTTAAAACTATTAAATAAATCGTTAATTATATATTATATTTAATTAATATTATTTTTTAAGTTTTTATATATTTGTATAAAATAAAATTTTATTATTAGTTATACAAATCTTTTTAATTTTAATACAGTATATAAAATATAGTTATAGTTTATTACGTATTTATTTTTTTTTATTTATAACTTTAATTCGTATATTATTTTTTAAGTTTAAAAACTAATTTATTATTTACTTTAATTTTTTTTTTTATTATTAAACTTAATAAGGTTATTAATTTTTGTTTTTTTTACTATTTTACATTATTATTACTCCTAAAGCTTTTAGATTTTTTTAAAAGCTTTTATTAAATTTTATATAAATACAGCGATCCGATTATTTTTTATAGTTATTTTACTATAAAACTATACGTTTTCTCGGTTTAAATTAAAAATTTTTATATTTAATATATATAAAATCTTATATAATTAAATATTTATAATATTATTTATATATATAGTATTTATTAAAAAGCTAAAATTTTTATTTATATTTTTAATAAATAATATTTATAAAAGCTTAGGGTAGTAATTATTTAAAAAAAGTTTAATATTTATTATAAAAATAATACTAGCAGGGGTAAAAACATTAGTTTAAAGCTATTTTTAAAAGTTTATATTAATATTTTAATTTATAATAATTATTAAACTTCGGTACTAAAAAAGTTTTAGTAATAATTTATTTAAAGTATATAATAACTTATTGTTAAAAAAATAAAAATAATTAAGAAAATTAAAATAGTTAAAATATTACAGTAATAACTAATCTATTACTTAAATAGCTTTTTTTATAAATATTATAACAATTGCTGTTTAAATATAAAGTAGTTGTTTTATTATTTTTAATTTTTTTATCCTTTATATAATATATTTTTATATTTAAAACAAGACTTTTTATTTTGTTATTTTTTTTTTTTTTTATTTAATAGCAGTAATAAATAAAAGTTTATAGTAGCGTTAATACGCTGTTTTTTTTTTTTTTTATTTAGTAGCGGTAACAAATAAAAGTTTATAGTAGCGTTAATATCGTAGGGCGGTATATTTAAATGCTTTATTTATTTTTTATTAGTTTTTATAACAAGTAAGCGGTATATTTAAATACTTTATTTGTTTTTTATAACGATTTTTATTAGTAGCTTTTATTAGTTGCTTTTATTATATCGTGGTTTTTGTTTACGGTTTTTGTTTATGGCTTTTATCTGTGGCTTTTATTTGTAGCTTTTGTAGTAACTCTTATTAGTAGCTCTAGCGGTGGGTTAAATTTTTATTAGGTGCAACAAACTATCACGACCGGGGTCTAGTATACGGTAGGTACAGATTCTTGTTGTTGCACAAAGGTATCAAGGCTACGTAGGCTAACCTAGATATATATACAGAGGTCTCTTTGTTCCTACCTTGTGACAAGTCTAACTTATATTGAATTGTTATTAACCGAAAAATACATCAGCAAACTTCTCTCAAAAGGTTCAAGTTCCTATCTAGAGAGAAGAACTTTATATTCGAGAATCAGATTCGGCTTATATGCATGGAGTATGTAGTCGTGATGCATTAGGGGTATGCTTACGCTTTCGGATCAGTAGGCGGGGCCTTACTGATAGGGAGCGGTTGCAGGGTCATCGTCGATATATTTTTGGATATGATTCCGACGAGAAGAGAACTTTTCCCGATGTTAATGCTTAACAAGTATGCGTGCATGGAAACGGTATCTTACTAATAGAGAAGCGTATTGTTACACTATTACGAGATGATTTATTATGCGATGCCCTAAATTTGCGAAATTCAAGGCGAGCAACGAGCACTTCCTGTAGGTCTAGGACACATTAGCGTCAAGAAAAATAGTTAGCTGCTCCTTTAAGAATAGAGGCAGGTCAGCTTTCCACTAGATTAATAATGTATGATTCATCTCAATAATCTCAGGACTTCTATCAGTTTCCCGTCCCATTAGAACACTAAGGGTAGGTAGTAGTGTCCTTCAAGCCAACAGGGCTAGCCTACTCAACGTTAGCAGCACCGTTCAACACGACCCATCCCATAACTAATAAATCTATGCACAGACCATCAGATCAAATACTTTGAGGTGCCTTAGACACGTTCTCTATTCCTTTAACTCATGTTTGCTCATTATATCTTAGACCTTCACTCTAAATGTAATGAAAATAGTCAGGTCTGCAGGCATCGGCAAATAGTGCCCAGATGACGACGCTGGCTTTAAGGACGAGTCCAGCCGTTTCGCATCATCGCAGAAACATGACCCCAGAGTCAAAGAGCAACGCAAAAAGGTAATTCGTCGTATGTTAAGGTCCGTTAGTCATAGCTCCCGGTTAAGTCCATTCTACGCAAGTAGAATGCTATTCCATTATTCGCAACAAACCAGATCAGAAGACGATGAAGCAGAAAAGGGCGACAAAATGAAGAAAGACACAGTTGCGCCGTCCCACGTATGCAAAAAGAAGACGAAGCTCCAAGCATACTAAGAGATGTGCCGCGAGGTGGACCTCGAACCTCTGGATACGGTCGATGGATGCGTGGCGATCCTTAAGGATGTCACACGTATGGGTACGTATTCCGTACCCGAGGGTTTGGGACACCCTATATTCTGTAAATAGTCTTATGCAAGGCGGCAAACTGCCGATACGAGGTTTAGGTGAAATTAGATCAGTTCGGAAGACATGATCTGATTTCTTCCGAAGTCTGAGACAGTTTGCTTCCACGAAAATGCAGTCGGAGATTTTAGGAAGTCGGCGATTTAGTCGCTGACTTTGGGCGAGGCTATTCGCACATAAAGACTGCGATTCGCCCGCCTTCGAAAGGGGGTCCAGAGATCTACATAGCCCCCTTGACTGTATTAAAAAATTATGACTCTTAAATGAATATTATCTAAAGCTCTACATAAGCCCTTGTGACAAAGGATTACAAAACCCCAAAGGCTCTAGGCTGCTATGACGTGTGAAAAATGACAGGAAACTTCAGTAATAGCTCTTATAGTGGCCTACATTCATGATAATCGTACCATGCTTGCCATTCTCCAACCTCTGAACATTGTATACTCTGGTTGCCAATTACCATACTTAGGAACACACAGGGCTGAAGAGAACTAACTCTAAGACTGAACTAAAGGATATTACGAACTTACATTAGGCCTCGAGGAGACGTAGCGGAGAACTGGGATGCTTCTGGAAAGCAACCCAAAAAACTTGAACAATAGGGTGAGATGCAGCCAAGCTTATCCAAGCCACATGTCGGGCGCAAACCAATGTCAACAGAGTGTCTAGAATCTGTTGAAAAAGAGCTGCGCGGTACCCCGCAGATAAAGCATTGAGGTGCTGTTGGGTGGGACTGGTAGGCGGCCTCTTCTCTGAGAATTGGAGAGATGGAGCGCGGCGATTGCCTCCGGATGAGGCTTGGATTATTACAGATTTGCACATACTCTAGTTACATGAGGACCACTACCCGACGCTCTTCTTTTCGTTTCGCAACTCAGCGCCCGTTATACCAACGGCCTGATTTGCCTCGACATGTCATAGAAGGGGTGAGAACCGGCGTATTTTACTTCCATAGCTGTTTACTTCATTGACTGACGCCAAGTCTTGAGGTCAAATCGTATATTCATTGCAGATGGTAGTGGCTCAGCAATGAAGGCAAACTCGCATGCAGGCTCTGCAGGCCATCACAGACCCCATGTCGTCTAGATTCAACCTGATTGGCACTTTATGCATATGCCGACCGTTGGAATATTACCTCTGGGAAGGATTTGAAGCGGGGAATTCACCCGATGGAGATGGAATCATGCCAAGCCCCTGCTTGCAGCAAGTAGTAGCGCGGGCAATTGCAGGGCGGTTCTCATTGGAGACCGGAATAATTCAAAGCATACTGCATACGACGGCACTTCAGTCTTGATGAATATATAATAGAAAAATTAGGTTATCAATAATCCAACCGCTACCTTGGAGGATGCGTTATTCTATCCCCTATATAGTCACTTCACTATTATTCCCACTTGTCATGGCTAAGAGTCCTGCCGCAATCAGCTCCCGATCGAAGAAAACGGGCAATGTGTTTTATGACAACCTGGCCGTTAGGGTCTTGCTTCGTGCTAGCGGTCTCGGCGTCGTTTCTGCGCTCGCGGACAACGAACCACCAAAGCAAGTCGCTTACAAGTCTCGGCCAACGGTGGTATGGCGGTCGGCCGTCCATATAGTCCCGGCATCTGTCTCGTTGTTTCTTGCTATAATAAATATAAAAGGCTATTTCATAGGCGCATCACTTCAGGGCGAGGATGATGCCGATAGTCTCAAGTTCGGAGCGCTTCAGGTGGCCGCCAAGATCCAAGTACGCTATCAGTTCCCGAAAAAATATGTTGACATGAGTTGAGTCTATTTCTCTTTAGGAACTATTTATCATGTCTAGCATGGGGACTATGGTACTTTATGCCATCCGTGAGGACTTGCTGTTTGGCATCGGAATACCATTGGGTCTCGTAGGGTCCGATCAGGCCTTTACACAACTCAGGTGTGTTGGCTGCAGTTACTTCTTCACGGACCCGATTTTCAACTGACTATAAATAGTTTTTTTTGGTCACTTGAATTCTGGGGAGGGGTTCTTTCGTACCGCCGCGTCGGAAAAGCCTATCTCCGATACCGTCTTCTGGCACTCCTTTGCTTCGGGGGGCTGCTGGCTTCAATAGCTGGTCCCGCTGCGGCGATCTTGATCATTCCAAGAATGATACCCGTAAGATTCCCAAACTGTGGATGTAGCATACGATCTTGTCTAAAAAGGCGGCTCCATCTCATGCACAAATCTCAGCCGCAGGTGCGAAAGATTTCAAACTGACAGACGCTAATATAGTGGCCTGTTGGAGGCGGAATATTCTGGTTAAATGGTTTGTTGACTTAAAGCCCAGCCTTGAGAACGTATAATGAACAAAACAATAGGAAGTGATACCCAACTATGGCCAACGTACCTGGACAAGGAGTACCTCGAGACAGTCAACTGTAGCACTATCCAGAATCGACTAACATCACCCTGGTGCCCATCGTACGGCTTCGAATCTCTCCAACCGCTGTTCGGGACTTGGTGGGGGCCTGAGCCGCATTCGCAGTTCGATCAGCAAGGTTCTGAGATTCGAAAGGTTATTCACTACTCTTCCTCGCGGGAAGACCGCAAGGATACATGGGTGTACACCACACATGGACCAACAGCGAATATTCAAGACGCGATAGTCAATCGCTACAGAGACAATCTGGATTTTCTCCGCGTGGTATCGCCTAATTATCCGCTCGAGGCCAAACCAGCGAATATTTACCTAGCCGAGTCCAAGTTGTATCAAGTAAAGACTAAAGTGCCTCTTGTGCGTACCTGCTGTAACCTGCAACCGCCAATCACCCTAGACAGCATGTCTCCGAGTGTTTATTTCCCAAAGTTCGAAGAATTCCAGATTTACAGAAACAGCTCAAAGGTGGGACCGACGATAGAAATGGACACAGCAGAATTGCTGAATCAGGAAATGATCCGTCGCAATTACTCTCTACCGAGGAACCAGTTAGTCCCCTGGAGTCATTATTTCCCCCTCTTGGCAGTTTTCGGGCCATTGTTACTGCATGCTCCCGAAACATGGGCTGAAATCTTGCTCCTTTTGGTAATTACTAACTCCAGTGTTTAAAAAGCGACTTTCCAATAATTGCTATCCCGGTTGAGATGCCAGAGGATGAGGTGGCTTCGCTAGGTCTGCTTTTGATTCACCTGGATACAGAAGCGACCGCGGAGCTGCCCCGATGGGACGTGATGGCCTGCTCAATCGACACTAGGTGGGCAAAGGGGCGTTCGATCATAGAAACGAATGGTTTACGCCCAGACTTGGTCAGTCACGAGTTTATTTATGATAGGGTCGCCAACCCTGTTCGCACCGAGCTGGACATAGCGGGGGCTGATTCTTTCGAGTCCCTATCGTGGACACCACAGAACGATGGGAACCTGGAACGAATTCGCCTTCGCATAGGATGGTACGATCTTCTCTCGCCTCTCGTTCCCTCCAGTGAGCTCAGCATTCAACCAGAGTGGGGTGCGGCTACGATCCAGCTACCGGGAAGCACTGCAGATATAAATAGCACGCTGTTAGAGCAACTAATCAAATCAACCGTCTTCCCGAACTCAACTTCGTCCTTATCCGGCCAGAACCGCCCGAAGAAGAGCGTGGAGATCATTATTGCCGCTGCCGTAGCGGACGGCTTGTCGCGGTGTGGTGCACATATACACATAAGAGCAAGCTTAAATATTACTAACTGGCAATTCAAGAAAACCGTCTCGAACGCACGGACAATGGTGAGGCTCGGTGAGCCTCTGCAGTCATTCCCGCTACCGGAGGCACTCGCCGGCGTAGCACATACGCAGATGACGATGCGGGCGATTTATACGGGCTACGTCATCGCCATCACAAACAGCTTCGATCGGTTTTGCGTTGTACTCCTATTGACCTACGCCGCAGTCGCTGTGGCCCATACCCTATGGTGTTTAAAGCCCGGCCGGGGCCGGACGCATGAGGCCTGGAGCACGATTCCAGAGCTGGTTGTTCTGTCACAACAATCAGATCCCGAACCGACCTCGGTCATTTCAAATACTTGTGCAGGAGTTCGGTCACTGAAGACAATGGGCAGAGTCGCGGTAGTAGAATGTGTGACCGAGCCTGGAAGGGAAGAGCTGCAACTAAGGCTTGGGAAAGATTTCCGTACTCATAGCATTGACGGAAGCGCCAAGCCCCTGCCTGGCGTAGAGTACGGCGTGAAAGAGTATGAGCTGGGGGCGTTGACGGATGACCAGTGATAGAAGCAGAAATGCTCGCTTGATAATTACAAGTAGCTATACCGATACCAAATCATCAGCCACTCCCCGCTTTCAATCAAATCACGCTAAGGTCGGTGATGTACTTAGCTCGGACCCAAATTCCACAGCATTCTCCATCAACCTCAATAACTTTTTATCACTACAACACGCTAATGATGGATTCACTCAAAGTACCCAAACAACTCCCCTCACTGACGCACGAAGTCATCGTTGTGCTTGAAGAAGTGCACCTGGCCGTGGACCACGTTGACACAGCCCCGCGGTCTCACGAAATCATTTCATATCATCGAATTTCAAGCGCAGATGAGATACGTTGCCGTATACAATGCGCTAGCATCGTTATTGCGACCCAATGTCTCATAACGGCTGAAAGCTTAGGTGAAGCGCCGTACCTGTATGTCCGCATCCACCAGATCAGACTGGCATAGATAGACCAACCGCGTGACTCTGCTGACAATCAAGGAAATGCATCATTACCCCCACTTCTGGCACCAACCACATTGATGTGGAAGAATGTAGGCGCCGAGGCATCAGGGTAGCAAAATGCCTTGGATCAACGTCTGCTGCCGCCGCCGAGCATGCACTCAGTCTCGTGAGTTCCTCACGAACAGTTTGGTAAACTACTGCTAACTCGGGATAAGTACTTCGCAGCAAGACGCAAGACCGTCATGCTTCATAATGAAATCCGAACTGTCGATGAAAGGGGCGAAAACTCGTGGAAACGCCAACATAGTATTGCATTGAAAATGCAAACGGCAAACGATCACCCACCGTGCTCTGTTGAGGAAGAAGTTGTAGGCATCATCGGTCATGGTCACATTGGTGAGTGGTGTCAAGCAGAGGAATATACTGGAAGTCAGTTATTGATGCTTGCGTTAGGCAAACGGCTTGAGACCTTTTGTAGAGCTCTCGGCATGACGGTACTAATAGCTGATAGAAAGATTGGCATGCCTGTTAGGAACACAATTGGGGCAATCAACGAACGAACTCTATTTGACCAAGTTATAAAGACGGCGACTGTCCTATTCATTTCTTGCATATCGAATGGCGATACGCGAAACATGATCGACGCAGCTGAGCTCAGTGCTATGCGACCCGAGACAATCATCGTCAATGTTTCAAGGGGAAACGTTGTCAACACCGAGGAAGTCATAAAAGCCTTGCGCGAACAACGCATCTCAGGTGTCGCTACGGATGTTTTCGACCGCGAGCCAGCTAGCACGGAAGCTGACAGCGCATTTCTAGCCGAAAGCACCAAAAATCTAAACCTCACGTTCTCACCACATGTCGGCTATTTCTCTACAAAGACCGTCGTTATAATGAAAGCAATGGTCAGGGAACGAATCAAGAATTTCATTGATGGAGACTTTAGGAAGTTTGAGGTTTAGTTGCAATCAACAATCAGATCTAGATGAAGCGCCACTACACCCATATCTCTGCGATATTTGGCTCAGCTGAGAGTTCAGCAGGGTCAGAGGATACCATTAACAGGGTACTTTGAATTAAACCACTCGCACGGTAAATATCGGTGAGACACCCACTCATTTCTACTACCTTAGGAATAAGGTGGCTCTATCCAAGTCACTCGGATCATACGCCTAAGGGGTTAGCAAGGCCAAGCTATAAGAACAGATCTTAATGGGAACCCTGAGCATTGCGTTGACTGGCCTCCGGATTCAGGCTAAGATGCCTCGGGGGTCAATTGGGTTTCAGCATGATTGCGAGAGCATTTTTACTTCAAGTTTGCGACGAGCTGAAGCTTATCTTCCCCGAGCTGAACAAACTAGTCGTGTTCCTCGTTCTAGAATGCTGAAATACTTAACAAACTTGGCAGCTAGCAAAATTCCGTGGCGATACATGCAGTTAGCCAATGGGAATAACATCGGTAAAACTTGGGCGGACGCTGCCTGCAGGTCTACGTTGCTACATGAAAAGGTCACCTGCGTGGCGCAGCAAGCCAACCGAAGTCTTCGCCACAAATCCTACCTACCATTCAGCAAAGAGCTCAGGGTTTAAAGCTTGTCCTCTATGCATCTCTGGGTTGTTATATGTGCCCACTACTTTAACTCTCTTGGGTAATTTGGGAATTTCTTCGATGGCCAATAAATTTAGCAAGGCGCTTGCACCGTAATTCTTTTTTTCTTTCTTTTAATTGTATATGGTTGCTTGCCGTCACTCTCTTCTCAATGTGTTACCAGGTAGTAGAAGTATATGCTGCGTGCAGGTGTTTATACTATCAGCATACCGTCGACAGATGCGCCTCCTATGGCCGGCCCGGCCATGGAATCCAGAAGAGAACGATACCAGTAGGCTACGCATGCTCCACCCACCATCGAGAACAGACTCCTAGGGGAACGATACCAGTAGCCGACCCCTACTATTACTCATATAGGCACTACCAAGAACAGAGTCCTAGGAGATCCAGAGACCAAAACAGTGCTGTATCAGTGCCAAAACGTCCTAGAATCAAACCCAACAAAATTGCAGAACAAGTAGAAAAGACTGTTCCTACTCCAAAGAAAGACAATGGTTCCGAAAATACAGAATGCGGCTCCGACTCCCCAATTACCGCCTCTGATCCTAAAAGGACTCCTCGGTTAAGTCGAGAAAAGTCTAGCAAGGCCAATGCGCTGCGCATAAGTGACTTCGAAACAAGGGAGAAAATATGGGAGATGAGGGAAAAGCTTGCTGAAAACTCCGATTCCAATGATTCCATCGATAGTAGAAGCACCACATCCCAAGCATCGACTGCTACAACAGTGGGTGAGAATGCCCTCGAGGCTTTATTTCGCGGGCTCTTGCAACACCCCCGTCTTTACAATCTCTGGCCACAGATCATAGCGGGACAGTCATCTCGGGGGGGTGGTAGGCAGACAATCGATAGGTTTTTACGGCGTTTTGCGGAAGACCTGGAATGTTTAGCTGCCAGTTCGACTGAAGACGAAGAGCCACATCGCACCGCTCTGTCATCTAGTAGGTTTGTTAGCAGACACCGAGCTGAGATCGCTCTGAGAATATACCAGGCGCATGAAATACGGCATAAATCGCTAGATGCGGACACTGATACAAAAGATTCCGGAATACTTGCAACAGAAGATGCGCCAGATACCGACGTTGACCAATTCTTGTTCTCAGTCGCCGAGGAGTTTATCTTCGGGACGGAGCCGATTTTGCATCTGGAAGAAAACATTTCTACTTTCATCCGACAGCGACAACAGAAAAGGTTTTCACGAGTTGCAACTAATCTGCGCTCATTTACATCCGTAGCGATGCAATTCTTCTCTCAAACGGCCGTACAAGCCGGGAAGACACGAGTGGGCTGGACATGTGTAAGTGCCCCTATTTCCCTTTCGTCTCTTAAACAGACCTAACACAAGACTGGACAATCAGATCTGTGGGTGTCAGATCATTGATGATTATGAAAGCAAATATGAAGGAGCTGTCGAAGCCTTTGAGCATCGCCTCAAACAGTATAATCACCCAATGCAGCCTGTCCAAGAAGATGGTGATACGAATCGAAACAATGTCGTTGGGCAACACTCGTGGAAAGGAGCTATTTCTACTGCCATGCAGTGGTTCCATAAGTGTTTAACAATAGCGAATTCACCCGGTCTTCCAAGTCATCAACAGGATAACAACCTTCCCCCACCACAACTAGGGAGCTGCGCAAGATCTTTAGGAACTGCTCAATCTTACCACAACTTCGTGCTTTTGTGCGTGCCATACCTTCGTTGGGGGCTCCGACTTCACAACACCGAAGTATGCAGGATCAACTCTGATCAGCAATTTTTTAAACTTCTCCGAGAGTGTTACTTTGGTCAACGCCGCGGAGTTGCCCGACGTGCGCTTCAGATGTTCACCAAAGTACGAGCATTGCAATTCGTGAAGGTGAGTACCAAAAATCAAGAACAAAGATAACCTCCCATTTCGGTATCGTAACCTTATCATACTCGTGACCAGTTCGAAGTATTCCGCAACAGGTTGGTAGACGTACGCGTCTGCCCATCGATGCCAACATCGAGTAACGACTACGCATATGACCCAATGCCGCCAGACACCATCCCGCCTATCGGAACAAACCTCCTAATGCATCTTTTCGAGAATCCAGACCATGCGGATGTGACCTTATTCTTATACAACCGGTTCCCGAAGAAACTAAGAGCGCAGCTCGAAGCCTGTCCTATAAAAGGAAGCTCCATCGGCTGGGGGATTGAATTCGTGGAAGGCGTCGACTGGTATGCGGTGTTCGTGTCGGGATGTTTTGGGTTCTTCTTCTGTTTGCTCTTTGCGGTGGCTTGGGCGGCTGCGAGAGGAGATGTTCAAGGGGGCTTTGGCATTGCGAGCTTCTTGTTGACTTTCTTCGTCTTCTGTGGTGGGACTCTGCATTATATGATTTAAACGAGCTCAGTATGAAAGTGTAGAGGCACGTAAAATCGTTAATAGCGGCATCGGTTATATAAATAGCCTCGTGAAACTTGGTTTTATAGGCAACTTGTTCTGACACACTACAACAAGTCTAAAAGTTGATCTGGAACTAGCATTTGAACACAACCGAAATTAACGCAAACCGGCAGCATCTTGCAGGTCCAGCTCCATCAGTGACGGGGATCCGGTAATGTTCAAGTAGACGGCGCCTAGCGTATAGTCCCCATTCGGATAGATCTCGGGTGGAGGTGATGACACTTGATTCAGGGAGATACTCGATAGATTCGTCGCGCCATTTACGGCTAAAAATCCCAGGGTTTTAAGTTGTGGGAAGTCTAAGACCTGCAGCCGCGAGCTAATTATCGGGAACATCGATCAGGTAAGGACTTGTGAGGTTCGTGAAGTTCAGCACTCCAGTCGCGTTCCTAAGACTTATGTAGAACTCTTCGTCGATCGGACAGGAGAAAAGGCTTCCGCTCTCTATGTCGGCCTGACTCGTGATCGCGATGTTACATATCTTAACATCTGGACATGGCTACGCTCAGTTTATGGTCGAGGGGATTCCGGAAAGGGCAGTGTGCTTGCTTACCACCCATTGAGATATTCTAACATAGGCTACTCACTCCTAACAATATCCAGGCTAACAAAAAAGGGTTTCCTGGCGATAAATACCCCGAATTCTATACATGTATATATGAAAGGAATTGATAAAACAGAAAAAATAAAGGGAGTGAGTGAGAATGGTAAATATAGAACGAAGTTGGAAATTAGGATGTCACAAGATATAGGAACAAAGACACCTCTATATATGTATCTAGGTTAGCCTACGTAGCCTTGATATCCTCGTGCAAGAACAAGAGTCTATACCCTACCGTATACTGGGTTTGTGACATAGGAGATTGAGCGAGAATCTCAGCTCTCAGCTAATATACTGACGTGTGTTGTGACACCAGCCCAAGGCATCATCATCTCGAGTGTCTTGCTTATATAAAGGACGCCACAGGATCTCAGGGTAGTTTTCCACCAATGAGTTTCCCGTTTTAGACAGGCAGCCGACTGCAAGTAGATGATCATTGCGGCGCAGTCAATTTTTGGCGGATCTAACGTGATCGACTGCATTTATACAATGTAAAGCTTAGGTTTGGAAACTCAGTGTCCAAAACGATTAAGTATGACACATTAATCAAGGCTTTCGGATTTCTTTCCTTTCTGTAGTCCATGAGCTGCTGTATCTACTGACTGAGTTGCTGCATATAACTGCAGCGATCCGTTGAGATATAGTTGCAGGTGAGACATTTCGAGATCGTTTTAGGCTACCACCATTTCCGTAAATTAAATCTTCTAGGTTTGTTTATATAACTAGCATCGTTTTAAACCTAAGTGTTAATCACTGCCTTAAACAAGATGCCACTCCTTATGTTTGTTTAAAAAGGCAAGCAAATTAGCACCCACGTTCCAATAAAAATTAGATAGTAAGTAGGCTACCTTACGTCCCGGAAATATAAATCTTAAAGTTAAAACAATAAGCTATTTGTTGTAACCACTAGCGTTCGCGTATAGTTTTCTACTCAGGCGGTATATATATGTGCAAAGCCCTGGATGTCTCCATGGACATTGCTGGATCTTTTGGTGTAATTATTAGGATATTATAGATATTATTCCGCCGATCTATACTTAAACATGAATTCATAGACATAGATGTGTAATAGAAGTCCGGAAGAGGATTATTTTCATTTAGCGCTAAGTATGCGTGGTGGGTGGGAAGCTGGATACTTGCTAATTAGATCCTATTAGTGCTAAAGGAATATATGAATAGGGCTGAGGGTCTCGTGATAGAGAAACTTCGTGGGTATAACTTGTCAATTTTACGCATCTTCAGGCCAATCGTAACTAGGCACATTCTCTTTACCATAGCTCTTGCAGACTTCGTTCAGCATAAATTCGCGAAACTAGGTGGAAGGATATGGATGCCCAATTTGATTTTCCAAACAGGGATGAGAACATGGATCGCGTACCTCCTGACTCGAGTTGGCATTTTAAAGGCAAGGGCGGTTTCCAAAAGCAACACAACGTCAAAGGCGGAGTTGGCAAACAATTGGCGACACACAACTAAGGCCAAGTACCAAAGACCACCATGTTTCCGGCAAGAGATATAGGCCAGAGCCAGAGACCATTGGTCGTCGAGGATCGCGAGATCCGCCGATAGAGGGGCAAGCCAGGAGCACAAACCTTATGAAAAGGGGCTGAGGGCATGGAGACACCTAATATCATATTATAAATGGTCGGACATGTCATAGCCGGCGAGCTGCAGATCACATCAGAAATACTTTGCAGTTAACACACCACCGCGCAATAACCTAGCCAAAATGTGGCGCTTTCTTGAGACCAAATTCCACACAATCTCCCTTAACAAATCTACTCGAGATCAGCAAACCTTAAAGGTAACATCTAAGAAGGGCAGCTTAACACCCGTTTCCTTGCCCACGTCGACCCTAAATCTAAGAAGCCTAACCTCAACATTATTATCCTTGTTACCCGCACCCGTGTCCACGTTCAGTAAAAAATCCGTGTTTTATGTGCAAACATAAAATATAAAATACATTATTAATAATGGGTTTAGGGTGGCATACAACGCATTTGTTGTTTAACTTTATCTGTATTGTGTTTTTGTGACGGAGTAAAAAACGACGCCGTTAATACCCCTACAGTATTAACGGTATATATACAACGCAGGCGTATATACTAGCCCGCAACAATTTTCTAAAGATAAAGCTATGTGTTATTCACAACCTACATACCCTTTAAACATCTAGTATCTAGGTTTGTGCCTTACCTATGTGCGGGCAGATTCCAGAAATGTGGCCCGTTGCACACGAACATCGCCTTGGCTAGGTCGCCTCATAGTCTTTCTATTAAAGAGGCGTTTCGTCGAGCCACGGAACTATGAAGTACTTGCCACAAGCCACAATCCACCACAAAACAAAATAAGTCAAAATATTCCTCCGCCTTAATACCTGATCATCTTCTTAAACAACCCTTCTGCTTTGAAAAGCATAGGTGGCGGAGGGTGATTTTTCTTCGCCTCCTTTTTATCCCCAATGCCTAGGTGTTACAAGGGCAGTTGTACTAGACTTGGGAATAGCTTCATTCCTAATGTTCTAATAATTGGCTATGGCGTTAAAGGCTCTTAAGGAGGGAAAGTTTCCTGGGAGAGCTCTGGGGCTTAGCCAGCATATATATATATACTTATACATAGAATGTCTTACTACCCCGCTCGAGTGGTCACGTGAATCCGTATAACACCAGGCTTATCTGTTATAATATTCTGCTATACTAAAATAAGTCTCCCGTTAGCACTATACTTTACCATAAAAAGACTTAAAGTTTAAATAGTTGAGAAATTAAGTAATAGCTCTATTAAGTCCTAACTACGACCTACCTACCCAACCAAGGTAAGCCCACTGGGTAAAACCAAAGCCTTCATCATACAGGCATTATTCATACCTACTTTTTTAGTGAATGGGATTGTCAGGATCTTTGTGGTTGGGGGTATGTAATGACTTCTATTGTTGCGCAAGGGTTCTAATCTGATGAGGCTACGCATTATCTGTCTGTATACACACATGCCTTTTTTGTTCTTGGTCAAAGATCGTACAGGGATATCAAGGACATATCGGGTTCCATGCTAGCAGACCCATCAGGCTTGCCAAAGATAAGAGTCCGTTCAACAGATTCCACTTCAATATATTCCAGATGCCATCCTGATGGGGCAAAGCGATAGACAAACTTCAGCCCATTATCTATGACGAAAGTTTCTGAGGCAAATTCTCGAAAGGGCCTGGAAACCTGGAGACACGCAATGTTGGTCTCCCGATCGACATAGCTGAGGATATTGTTGTACTACAACACTTGGGGTCAGTAATCACCATAGATAGTCTTCTGTCTTAAAAGGGAAACATTGTGTTTGGGGTGTTTCCAAAATAAGAGAAAAAATGGGTCCAAGAATTACGCACTACCTCATTAGGAAATGCCCCTTCGTTTTGAACCATAGTCGGCTTGAGGCTAAAGAAACATTAGTCGCACATCGACCGATATAGTATAGCGAAACATACCCTTGCTTTTGAGCGGCGTCGAATAAATGGGCCAGAATGTCGAAGGCTGCAACTTGGGTATCATCAGCCCAGTCGCTGTCGTCGAGGCCGTCTTGGATGGTTTCGTTTGGTAGAGAAAGAGGAACATCCCCGGAAATATGTTTACTTCCCTTGTTATCGGCGGTACCCTCTAGTTCAGTGTTATTTTGTCCTGACTTTTCTTTTTCTCCCGCGATTTTCTTCTTTTCGGAGTCCTGCTTTTCTTCCGTTTCTTGTTCCCTAATAGTTTTCTCCTCTTCGCCACGTTCCTCTTCCTCGTCAGATTCTTCTTCCTCGTCAGATTCCTCTTCTTCATCAGCTTCCTCTTCTTCTTCATGAGGTTCCTCAAAGAGGATGAATCCCTGCCGCACAAAGTTGCGGCAGGCACCCAGATCCAGGCGTTTGGTGTGTTGCACATTTCCATTCGCAAACTTGAGCAGAACGAAGTGTTCAAGCGATATGATGACTGCATTGAAATGGATCTGACCATCAGCTTTTCCCTTGGCAACTGCTGATACAATTGCATCGTGAAACCTTTTACGTGATGTTATATCACGTCTTAGATATATAAGCGCCCCTGAGAGCCAGTATGAAGTCGACTTCGGCGCGCTTCCGGGTTCCATGCCATCTAGATGATAACCACGGAGGAAGTTCGTGACGAACTCCTTTGGTTCCCCGGTCACGCCATGATCAAGTATAGCCCCGTAACTTACCCTATTCCATTTATCCCCGGTCCACACCAGGTTTGTAGTGGGTATAAGACGAATCCACTCCGGAGAACAAGAACAAAAGCACATCAGGGCGAATACGAGCTCCCTAAACAAGAAGTCAGATTCGATATGGGAGTCTCGAGCCTGAAGTAGGTGCTTTTGGTAGTGTTCGAGAAAGATTTTATAGAGGCGCTTGCAAACGACGAAAGCTGGCATGTGGTTCAACCTGGATTGCTGCTTCGGGTAGACTGTAGTAGGCTGCATTTGCAGGAATACCGGGGTTGGATCGTCGGTGAGGAGAGTTGGATGTACGTCGCTCGTTGTGATGGACTCGTGAACGTCATCCTGGCGCACTTTCCCCAACCAGTAATTCTGGCCTTGTTGCATTAGAGTCTCGAAATTGCGTGGTATCTTGGACAGATGGTAGAAGCAACAATGGTGGATTCCGAATAGCTCGCGGTCAAGGTCGATCACGTAGACCCATTCAACGAACAGATCGCTCCTGATCGAAATACACGGTCAGCGGCTGGCATAAGGGGATGGAAACGTAGGTAGACAAACGACATACTCGGGGGGCAAGTAGTGTGGAAATTCGGCAAGTTCTTCGAGGCCGATGTCAGTGTCTTCGTCCTCGTTGTTGTCATCATCTCTATCTTTGTCTTTGCCTTTATCTTGGTTGTCAACCCCAACTTGGTAGCTGGAATCGTCTTTGAACCTGTCCACCGATATGGCCAAGACCTTCTTATCAAGCTTGTTTGCAAGGGCGGAGTAAGCAGAGCGCTTCCTTTGCAGCCATGTCTGGTATTGGACCGGATTCGAGGGGATTTGGGCCACCAATTCCATGCCCAACCCGGCGGGATACGAGTCCCTAACGGCATGACACGACTTAGACGCTGCCAAGACGAGATGACGATGGATTTCACTTACCAATTATTATAGTACACATAGTACCTACCTTGCCATTTGTAGATGTAATAGCCTCTTGTACCCATGGCGAACGCAGGTGCGGTGGATGTTCTGTGGTGACAACGATGATACGGCGGGTGTTCGGACTGATGGATAGAGTGGACGGTACCAGCTGGTATGGGCAAGAGGAAGGGGAAGAAGAGGAACAGGAGCAGGAAGAAGAGACCTTAAATATGCATGTACGCGCAGTGTGACAAGGGCTTATGTAATAAGGGTACATACCTACATGTAGGTACTGTAGATACCATTTTTCAAATGCAAGTGCCCCTCACTCCTCTCGCCTTCCCTTGACACGTTGGTGGCGCGTCCTCACGTGACAGAAAGCTAGGTTGAATGGCGGGGTACATACATACATATTTTCCTACCTACATATGTAGGTAGGCAGGCTAGAGTCATGGAATGGATGTCACACGGACCAAGCCAGGTGCCTACGCCTGCCAGCCTTCCGTCTAATACAGCCTTCCGGCAAAACACGCAGCCTCAAGGAGCCGCCACCATTGGTCGGCAATTATCACGGGACTCGTAAGAGTCATAGGAGCCTCGTATTACGGACTGGATCTGAGACAGCTAAAGGAGGGGTAATGGCTAGATGCTTGAGGCGTAGGTCGAGGGATGGATTTGAAGGCATGGACCATTTAGATCAAAAGAGAATTATTAGTTGAATAGAACACTGTTCCAAGCCCTTATTCTATAAGCCCTTGTCACATGGAAGCATCACATATCCCGTCCCTTGCTCCCACCGCTACATACATAGTAGGTAGTTGCACTGTCATTAGCCACCCCACTATAGCCACTGCTAGCTACATATATTTGTGAAATCACTTGATCAGAATTACACTTCGACTCTCTCCGCAAAACAGAGCTGTTATTTGATTCTTCTACCCTGGGACGGGAGGGGGAGAACTAGCTACATTTCACTCAATACTCATCCCTACCCGAATAGTAACAGCAGTGTACACCATCGTTCAAGCGGCTTAGGGGATCTCGTCTTGGCCGGGCAAGACCATTCCATCCTGGACCGCGGCACGGTGGGCACGAGCAACCATGCCCACGGCAGGGCAGAAGCGGTCGAGGACGGGGAACAGCTTGTCAGCGGGGGGAGTCCGCCAATCACGCATCAGCTCGCCGACAATGGCATAGTAAGACACGATTTGAACCCCAGCATCGCGCATGCGATCGTTGCCATTCTCGCGAATGTCAATGCTCATCGTCCCCGAGGCTTCGTGGTTCGCCCAGACGCTATATCCCGCGTCACGGAGAGAGAGCGCACAGAAGGCGGTGCCTGAAATCAGTTAGCGTGTCCATCCCAGGGGAAAGCCCCCAAAAGGGGGGGGAGAAGGTGGACCCACAAACATCAGTAAGGATCCCGGCGATGATCACTTGAGACTTCCCCGTGGCCTTGACTGCGTTTCTGAATTCCTCATTATCCCAGGCATTTACTTCGCCCGGGCGTTTAATGACCGAGACGTCAGGATACATCTCCAGGAACTCGTTCGGGAGAGGACCGTTGGGACCTTTAAGGGACAACATATCAGCTCTGGGTATACTGTAAAGTGAATATTTCAGACTATACCTGCTTCAGTCGATGTAGACATAATGACGGGCAGATCAAAGATCTTGCCCAGCTCAGCATGGGCATACATAGCATTACGAAACACAGTGTGGTCGTAGTCGCGAGCCAGGCTGAACAGCCCTGCCTGCATGTCAAGGATAACCAGGACCTAAGGGAAAGTATGTCAGGTGGCTAGCGAAGATATGGGTAGTAGTAGTAGACTAACCGCGTCGTTCTTGTCGAGTCTCTCGTACTTGTGGCTGGTCGAATACGCGTGCGAGTTGAGTGGTAGACTTTGAATTGAATCTTTAAAGCTTTTAACAGTCTGAAGGGCGATTGTCTGATGATTAGAGAATCTTGTTGCCAATCATAGGGGAATTACGGTCCTATTTATATTGTCTGGCCTCGGAGTGTTTTCTCCTTCTCTCGGCTCTCTGCACCCATTGCCTCTTCTGCCAATGCTCTGGCCTATTTTCTAATTCTCTCGGCATTGCTGTGCAGTCCACCGTTTTTTGTGAGGGGTTATCTTGTTGGTTGACGGTTGACCGGTTGTCCAGCCGCGTTTTGCTCCTGCGCCAATCCTGGAGCCCTTCGCTCTGAAATCGCGGCCTTGGGGCATATACGGAAGCTCCACTGTGGCAAAGATAAATTATGTCCTGTGTAAATTACAGCGTGCCGGGTACTTGGCAATGGTTTGGGCATAGCTCATGAACACATTCCGTTACCATCGTCAGCTTCAAATACTATCTGCTCTCGCCGTATCATACGTACAAATTAATGCCTGGCTAAACCACGATGCATGGGGTCGCTGGGATGACGCAGCCAATCGGATCTAAGAAGCTTCCAGATCAGGCGCTTTGTAATCGGAATTGATGACTGATCCGATAGTAATATGAACCTAGCAATTCAATTACAACATCTTGACAAACGTAATATACTCCGTCTAGGCATGACTTTCACGATTATACGTTTCGATCTTTTAGCAATGAGAAGTATCAGTCCCTAACTAGTAGCTGATATTCTATGTGATCTTAGCATAGGCAGGTAGATGTCTTCCGGCATGGAACATGGGTGCTGCGCCTCGATCTTGGCATCCCACATCCTTCAACCTCGTCTACACGTCCGCCAAGAAACTTATTATGTAGAGAACCCTCAGGCGACATCCAACCTTCTTCTAAACATTTCAAAGAGATGACTTAAGCTAACCAATCATCACAACCTCACTTATTCCAAGATCCATTAGAACATTCTGCCACTACGGCTCGAAACAATAATTCCTCTAGTCCAAGATTACGATCGCACAGAATCTTTTTACCAGGCGGTACAAAAGGGATATATCAGGCGTTCCTTCTCTAACTTTGGGGATAGGAAACATGCATTGTAACTATAAGCATCACCAACCACTTTACTTCGATACTAATCTGCATGAAATCCCCGACCCTGCTATATCCCCTGACTACCCATCGACAACGCTGATCATGGCTAGGGTGGTGAGCATCATTTCCAATTCGTTTAATGGTTGTTACGGAAACAACACATGTGGCAGCGAGGGAATGCATACATCTTTACCCAAGATGGCCATAAAATTGCCAAGAATCTGCTCCATCCGTATAGTCGACCCCCTCCTCCTTTTCATAGGATGTCTTGATATCTATTACTAATCTTACAGGTCCCTATTTGTGAGCATTTGCTTTTATACCTCGTTTTGTTGTCCATGGCATGATGTGGATTCAAATTAGTGACAGTTCATCAATTCAGTCCGTCCGTTGCCTTCCAGCTGAGGACATACAAAAGAACCTAATTTTCTGATCAAGATAAGTTTTCTGAGTCCAGTCCACTATTACTGAGTGGTTATGGATGCAGGCCCGTCATGGTCATACACAGAACAGCGGAGGTTCTAGCTCCTAAATTAGATACGCCGAGACGAGATGTGCAGCTGTGCCAGTCGAGGTCGCCGCTATTTGAGAATGGAGTCAACAAAATAAGTGTACTAACATTTACATTAGTGGCTTGGAACTAATGCCGGTAAGATTGGTGGCGAGTCTCCAAAGAGAATTGATCACAGATATCACAGCACCCATCATTACCAGCATGACTATGAGGGGCCCTGGCGTTGCTCTTGACTTCTTCTAATAGGTCTCCGCTACCCCTGAAGCGGCGTGGTTCGGGGTGTCATCACCCACAGAGCCGTAATCATGATAGTCCAGAGCTAGAGATCATGCTGAACATCCTACAGCTAGACGCAAGAAACTATTAGTTCTTACTGGCTCTTCGAAGATCTACAACTACTCCACGCCAGCTCTGGGCCACCGGGTGAGAAGGTATAGATGGATGGTTGAACATCCCGTCTTTCCGCGCCTTCGTGCCAAAGAGAGGATATTCCGTCCGAAATAAGACCGGGGGTTGCGCATCATCGGCGGATTGCTATCCAGAATCTCTCGGCTCTAATAGGGCTGACGATATTGATAGGCACACCGACTACACGTGAGATCGTATCCCCTCTTCTCCTCCCCCTCACCAATTCGGAACCCGACTATAGGACCTAGTTAGGTGGCAAATCCTTCTCATATCTTGGCCATCCTGCTTTACGTGAAATTACCCAGGCCCTGTTACATTGTCTCGACTATCTTCCGGGCCCTTTTTGGTGCTCTTTTACGTCTGAGATTTAACATATACTCTGCGCAGCGAAAGTAAGCGACCTCATGCATATCTACTGGAAGGTATTTATAGCATGCACTGCCTCGTGTCAATAAGCCAAATTTATGTTGCTAAAAGCAAGGACGAGCCAAGACCAAGGACAGGGGTAGGGTATTAACGAGGATGTAAGAACCGTGCACGACTGCGGTCCCTCCTGCATCATGTTTCTGGGGCACTCCAGGTCTTAATTACGGTCACGATTATATGCGTAGCTGCAAGAACATATAATGGGAACTATATCTATGAGGCGCCTATTAGACCCTTTTCTGAAATCCCTTGGCGACGTCCAAACCCGTGATATTTGCTGCGGGACCAATAAAGCAGTATGAGTAGTAACTAGTAATGGGTAGTATATAAATACATATATATATAAGGGTGGTGTTAGGGGTAGAAAAAGGGGAGGAGAATCGCGGACGGGGCACACTTGTAGAAGGCATCATTGCATTTTCATTTTTGGGGGGGAGGGGGAAGGGATATATCATCGCATTCTATTGGTCAGGGCCTTCCCTATTATATTTTCTGTATTCTTTGCATGCGTAAGGCCTGCCTCCCTCTATTCCTTAACGCATCCGATTTCATCTGCCTATCCTGGCCCTAATTACTCACCAAGATTAGTGAAGTACATTACTTAAATAGGTAATACAGGGGTATTGTGAGGTAAAGTCAGACTGCTCAAGATGATAGGGCAACAACCTATATCAATAGTAGGTACACTAATTAGTAAATATGCGCCAGATCAGGCTGCTAGTCAGCTTCAGTTAAGACAGTATGTTCATTGGCACCATGAATTCTATAATTAGAACTTGCCATGAACGCTTGTTTAACCTCGACGACCTTAGCACATTATCATCCAGACGTTTATCTTAGTATCTAGCTTCAAGAGTTCAGGGAGCGATGCGTAGAGGCTTGGCAGGGTAGGTGGGGAGGAGTCGTACAGCAGTGCATAATCGGAAAAAAGCTTAGGAAAGTCGTTCACAATACTTCATGATATCGTCAATACTGCCGGCAGCCCGCAAATGGCCCGGCCATCGCAAGTTCTACGCATGCTATATATGTCTCCTTTCTTCATAGCAACAAGTCTCTGCGTACTTTAAAACCTTTCGATGCCTCCAACAAAGACTATAGAATTGAACTAGCAGAGCAGCTGCGGAACAATAGATTCGATCGCTATCATCCCACAGCAGTTTCAGGGTTCTCTATTGATCTAGGTTCTGGAAATATCTTTACCGAAATAGTTTCACCTTATATATATCTTTAATCTCCAGGGTAACCTTGGGCCTCTCCGCCGACCGCCGGAGGCTATTCAGGAGGTTGCACGCATACGTGCGAATCCCCCAACCACATTAGGAAGTTCACTATCGCGGCGTCGTGTACGTAAGAGGCGGCTCAACTCCACGCGAGCCTCCTGAGTCCTAGCTCTATTGGGGAACTCCCCCACATAGTCTCGGGCTCCGCTAGGTCCGCGACGTTGGTACGGAGACCGGCGGTGGAGATGGGTACTAATCCGGGCTTAGGGTCGCGAACGGCTTGGATAACAAGGCAAACTTGCCGAAAAGATTCTGGCGGCTCACTACAGTCCGTGTTCTAGCGGCTCGCTATAGTCCGTGTTCCTGTTTGGGAGTCAATCATGATACGCGATTGGCCAGGCGTCTTAGTATTCTCACGTAGTAGACAGGCCGTCTTTCGTCGGTCTTAGTGTTGTACGTATCTTCCATAACTAATTACAGGAGGGAATTTGTTGATAGGTAAGATAGATATATAGCCTTACATGTTCATGAGCATTGAGAATCTCGACAAGGAACTTATACCTAGTTCACCTCCACATAATAATAACACAATTCTCACACGATGCGTCGTTTCTTAGCAGCTGTTGCAGCTGTCGCTACCGCGCACGCAGCGGCAGTCTTTGACATCGATAGTCACCCTAACGCCGTTGGCATCTGCTATTCCGTATGGCACAGCCTTGGGTACGACAACGGCAACCCCCCGGATATCTCTGAGATTGAAGCCGGGCACGGGGGTTTCTCGTCTGTACCTAACTGGCACTGGTGGGGTCGCCCTGATGGAGGATACTATGCAGGCGGGAATAGGGGAGTGTTGGATCACCATTTCGCCCAGATCTCGGGTGCTGGAATTGACTTCATCGTGATCGATGCGACGAATCTAGTAGTAAGCATCAACCAATGTCTAGGAATATTCCACACCATCCGTAAGATTCCTGCTTACATGTAGATTACCAGGGATACGGCAATTATGCACCGGGGTTGTTCACAGAGCCTTCCGATGCACTGCTCGATGAGATGCAAGTTCAAGCCGCAGCTGGACGTCCAACGTAGGTGATTCTCCATGGAGGCCATCCCATTATTCACTAACGATATTTCGCAGTCCCAACGTGGTATTTTGGGTAAGGACGGCATCCACCGATGCAGACCCCTCAGCCGTCGGCCGCTTCGTGCACGACAGATACTACAATAACCCGGCCTACGCCAACTTCTGGGTCACATTCCAAGGAAAGCCGTTGATGATTACGACTGACACGCTTCCCGATGCGCTGAAGGGAAGCTTCACGCTGCGCAAGATGTGGGGACTGCAGGGCAGCCTGGCCGAGAGCGAGTGGTCGTTTCTTCAGGACGTGCCGCAAAAGATCGCGACCACGAACGGCCGGCCCGAACAGATCTCTGTTTCTGTGGCTAAGCAGCAGAGCTACATATCTGATAAATCCACAGCTACGCCCAGACGGCAAGGCGCGACTTATGCGGCCCAGTGGGCTGAAGCGTTTAATGTCCATCCTCAGGTTGTCCTCCTGACATGGTGGAATGAGTGGATGGCCCAGAGACAACCCGATGGGCCGGATGGTAGCCTACGGTTTGTAGACGAGTATGATGGAGGTAAGAGTAACTCTGCTCTCCTCGCTAATGAGGTTCATAAATTAACAACCCGTTTTCACAGAATTTTCTCGAGACATTGAGCCGCAAGACCCAAGTCAGCCGGGCGGTCATGGCAGCCACTACTTAACATGGACTCAACAGTATATCTCTGCTTACAAGGCCAATCAACCGATTCCTGGTGGATTGACGGGATATTAGGATAATATAGTTTTATCTAAGATTAAATATTTATAACCTCCCATAGATAGAAATCATGCCGAAATCTGGACCTCAGCGTGTTTGATACATTGACGTTCTAACTCCTGCAAGCCTACAAACGCGCAACGACATAAACTGTTCCTCTATTCTTTCTTCTTATCCATCACGTTCTAGCCCGTGCTTTATTATTCATTAGTAGCAACGATATTAGCAGTGTTGTTTGAGGCTTCATTGAATTCCCTTCTATTAATAGTGAACAAGATCCTACCATAACTCCCCGCTATACAAGGCGGCCGCTACAGTGCCTTCCTTTAGTAGTAACATACACTGGTCGACTTTAAATAATACAGTTATGTGTAGATTGGTGTATTGGGGATCCTTCCCTGTTCTAATATCTACTACTTCTTCAAGTGCCTGCTAAAGACATATTTGCTAGTACAAGTTCAAGGGCCAAAGGAACACCTCCGTATCATGACGCTTATGACCATATCCCTGATTTCCCTAAGCACACTCCAGTGTAATGATATAAAAAACTGGCAGTACGTACACGATAAATTCCTAGCTTAGCGCCAGAAACTAGCTCACCATGCAAAGGCGAAGCCACCAACTTTCTTCACTTCCCCGAGCATTTTAACTCGGTCATCCTCCCTTTGAGACATATACCCGAGTATCAGGCGAAAAGCCCAGAAGTCGTTGCCGTCGCGATCAATAGCGACCGCCCGATTGACCTGCCGACGGCCAGTTTCGGCCCAGCCTTTGTGAAGCGCAATGACGATTCCTTGGGCATCAAGGACCGGGCCACCGGAGGTCCCTGTGGATTTAGCGTTAGTATAACTAATTGTACAACTGTCGCTATTGAACGCACCTTTTGCAGTGTCGCCCTCGTGCTCGAGCATCCCTGTAGAAGAGGACTGGCCATACCGTACGGGACACCTGCTAACGCATAGCCGATTACCTGGCGAATCGTGGGGCATATCATACGGGAACCCATAGATACTCGCGTCAATGCTATTGTCCGTGACGGGCGTCTGCATGTACTTAATATGGTTAACCGTATCAAACGATTTGGAAAGGCGGATAAAGGCGAGGTCATTCGGGTCGGAGCGTTTGTCGTACCACTTATAGTGGACAGCGACATAGATGCCATCCCGAAACTCGATGGTGTTGTCAGAGCTTCCCTGGCCCGCCGAGATCACCACGTCCTTAGCATGGCCATAATCATTGACGAGGAGGTGACCAACGGTCGCAACGGTCCAGTCATCAATTAGAACCCCCGAACCGGTAACAATGGAGTCTCCGCCGAAGCCAACGGTGATTTTCACAACTCCTATAGATCAATCAGAAAAGCGTAATGGACAAGACCAATACGAGGAGATATACCACGCAGATAACTACCGAGCATGATCTCTTCCGGTGGGACTACGTCCCTTGGGTTCTTGCCAAGGATAGCCTCAGAGAAGCCAGCATCGAGCTTCCAAGCGACGGCCATCGGGTGGGAGGGCCCCTCCTGCGTTATAACACGCCGCGAATTATTAGATGCCCGGACGAAACGAGGGACCTTCTCGCGGGGGATGCGCTTGGCGAGGAAGTCAGTTATGTCCTTCATGAACCCCTCCCTCTCCGAATTCGGGAGTGCAGAGCCCAGTCGGTTGGGAAACTCGACACCAGTGGCTGAGGTAAAAGTCAGGCTATCCAAAAGACAAGTGCCCATCAGTATTTCTCTGCGTGGCGAGAAGGAAAAGTTGGTCGGTCTCCCGAGCCATTCCCCACAGGGGTAACCTACTGCTGTGCTGAGTAACCTAGCCCAGCAATACTTTTAAAGAGCATCGCGACTAAGCTTGGATCGTTTAAAATAGCGCGGCCGAACTGGTAGGTTAGCTTATCCTCGTCGCTCAATGCTGCCAAAGAACCGCATGGCACGCTCGGACACTGGTCGTCAGTTGTCGTAGGCGTCGTGGGCATCGTGGGAATTTCTACGGTAGAATAATTAGTGGTCGGGATAAGCGTGGAGGGGCGGGAGTTCGGATTCAGATGATGGTAGTGAACGTGATGCGGACTAGGCCACTAGAAACATTAAAATACGAAGGCCGAGCGCGAACCGCATTCCATGGCCTTCAGTTGATGTAGGCATCCTTGAAGGCAGAGACTCTCTCATGATGGGACCTGGCGGCATCGGAGCGTTGCTGGTAATTGGCCGGCTCCGGTGCAAATAGGGCTCTAATCCTAGCGAGGGGCTACGAGCCGCGGTCGAAGGCTCGTTGTAGTAGTCAGCACAATTGGGAGAGAATATGGTGTAAGTCAAGACTGTGAGGGGAACCCAGACTGATAAATGCAGGCTGTTTTCACCGCTGTCAGCCCAACCGCCACGTAAACTGCTTGGTGTATGGAACCGCAGGGGATCAGAAAGGTGACGTAGCCCTCCAACCTATCACGGTGGATTTAAACCGCAATAGAAATGCCGCAGGTTGACTTCACCGCTCAAGGTTGCTAGATCCAGTCCCTCGGTACCCGGCTATGCCCGCATCCACGCCGTAACGTAAGGGGTAGCGATGCCGTGCTTATTCAGCTCATTTCTCCTGGCTCTTTATAACGTTCCGTCACGACAACCAATATCTCTGTCGGGAGATAACGATTAGGTGCTCTGTTACAGGCAACCACTGAGTCGTTTATAGGCCCTGCTGGTGGTTTGTGTAGAGTGGTAGAAAGGTATACTATGTACTGTTTGGCGCATGTACTTGCAGTGGGTCAAAAAGGTCACGTACCGTAGCCATGTGGACCGAGGCCTCCACACACCGTCGGCTAGTTTCATGTGCAGATATGGTACCAAATGATTCTTCATGTTGAAGAACCGCATCGGCCGCACTATTAATACAGACACACCTTACATCGCACCTCCCCAAATTTCCAGGGTTTAAGGTTAAGCGCATGCATAATCAAGTGGGCATCTTCCCCGAACAGGCGTCGGGACCGGCCCCGCCTTGCCGGACAATCCCTGTTGCATACCCCCTTGCCCAATCCTGTAAACCGTCTTATAGCTCTTTGCTTTTTCTAAACAATGTATATACTGTAGAAAGCCGTACATGTTATTTTCCTAGGGCGCCTAGGAGAAATTTATTCTTGATTTGGAAAATATACAAAATAGGGCAATTCTTCAACTAGCATTTGAGATACTGGAGGAGGGATAGAATATTTCACATTAACGTTACCTAACATTTGAAGTTTTCTGCTTGATAGGTAGGTACTTCGTGATGCAGAAAACCTCTGGCCACATGTGGATAACAAGCTTACATGTCTGCCCCATCACTAACTAGTAAACTCAACAAGCAGTCCGTTGCAAATTTAGGCCAGGATAAAAGACCCCCGATCAGATAGGTAAGCGTGAATTGACATGCCATACAATGAATGAATTAATTCCATGAATGGGTGACGATTTAAAACATAAATGTGGTTACGTAACTGTGGCCAATCTCACAATCATTAATCGACTACCTACGCCCCAGCCCGACCGCCAAATGCTGTTTTGGAGAGGGGCGGAGAGGGGCGGACAGGGGACAATTTTGGATTATATCTATTCCACCAAAAATGCCTCCGCAGTATACAACCCAGCAGATGTAATAACAATGGCTTCTTGCTTTGTGAGGGGGTCTGGATCAGTAACAGCAACAGCATAGGAGATCCTAGCTCCATCGGAGGTCAGATGTGTAATTTCGCCGACAATCGCCGCAGCCTGTCCTGTTCAGCGCTGGCTGGCTTCTGACTCAGCTCATAAAAGTGCCAACCAGTGACAGATGGCTCCGGGACGACGAGGATTGAGTCAACAATTACGCTTATGGCGCGTCCATTATTCACCGCGAGAGACGAGAAACCACTGCCGGCGACAGCAAGCCTGCCTTGAACAGGGCCACAGAAAATGATCTTGGAGACTATGCCGGCTGCCGTGCAGGCTTTGGATAGGGAGCTCACTGCTATGTTCTCCACGGGATCCGAGGGTAATACCAAGAACTCGGACACACCAATCCTAGCCGAGCCAAAGTCGCCCGAAATTGCTCCTGGAAGTGAGAAGGGGTTATCGCCTGTTGGGAACTCCAACCAGGAAACAATCCATCGAGGTGGCGAAGCCAGCAACGGCATGCCCAGCAATATGGACTGCCCTCGCTACCTCATGAGGATGGGTTATAGTTGTATCCTTAGTGGCGGATGTACCGTCAGCAGACTCGCCACATAATCCAGCAACTAGATGCGTATTTTAGTGCATTTACGGCACTATTGTCGGGGAATGGGACATTCCCGTTTGCAACCTTGTACACAAGAGTAAAGCGGACTGCACCAATCCATGCAAACAAGTCGAAGAAGGATATGCTGGGGACTCCAATCGCTTCAAGGATATCCGAAATAATAGGGATATAGATCTTTGTGGCCAGAAGGTCGATGACGGTGTTGGGTACAGAGGAGAGAACGTCGAGGAGCGCATCTACGACAACCTGGACTGAGGATAGCAACCCCTCTCCCAAAATAACTGCAATCTGTTTGATAGCGTCCGCAACGCTCAGTGAGGTGATCTTTGTTGCCACCTCCCGAAGCTTGGTGTACACGGCTGCAAGCACTGCACCCTCGTTTGAGACGGCATTGAGCAGAGCATCGATGGTGTCCTAAACGACGTCGGCTGAGGCTTTGCTCTCGGTTACATGGAGCTGACCGAAGTTATTCTTGAAATGGTTCGCAAAGGACATTGAAGACGCGGCCTGGTTTTCGGTTGCACTGGCCGCGCTGATAGCCGGGGGGTTTGAAGCCACATCGCCAAACGGTGTCCAGTCTCCAAGACCTGCCCATTGACTTAACGTCTTCTCGACCTCGGCGACCTCGTTATCGAAGAGCGTCTTGACCTCTCCTAGTTCATCGACCTCATCCCCCAGAAACGGCTTGGATACGTTGTACAGGACGTCCTTCGTTCTGGTGATGTTGTCCCAGGCAAATAGGAACTTGACATAATCAACTAGCTGCTCAATCGCTGTTTGGATGACGTTGAAGATCCATTCAAGCGCACCAACGATGGCGTCTACCGTGTCTAGAACTGCGCGATAGACCTTGCCAGCAATCTCGGCGATAAAGTGCCATGTATTCGTTGCCGCGTCTTTGATGAGGTCGATGATGGCCTCAACTCCCGACTTCAACCACTGGAAGAGATCTCCTGCAGCCATGGCTATGTCATGCAAGAAATCTTTGTACCTCGGAGAGGCGAGGAATTGGGTTGCGGGCACCAGTTCTGGGTGAGTGGGTGCCAACCTTCGCGAAGCCGTGGTGGACGGCGGCTTTACACCGCCCCATGCGTCTTTGAGGCTAGTCATCCTAGAGGCCACTGCTTGAAGATCGTCTTGATTTACAGAAGTGTCGACAAAAAGCGCGTAGCCCAGATCGCTGACATACCCACCGGCGGTAGTCTTGGTGGGGTAGGACGCATTGAGAAGAGCATCTTCGGAACTGAGAGCAGCGATTTTATCAAAAGCATATTTCATTGGATCAATGATATAACTGATGATATCATTCTCAATTGATACAGTAAGTACTGCGGCGTTGAGGTCATCGGATACTTCAACTATGGCCAGCGTACCCGATTTATCTGTAGGCACCTTTACAGGCGTCGGTCGGACTACATAATATAATCCATTTATGTAGAACGGGGTCGAAGAGTCGGCCGATATTTCCAGGTTGGCATCAGCAACGGGCTATAGCTCGCTATCGTTAACGACAACGGTAGTTGTGTATGAGTTGAAGGCTGCTGGCTTTATATCTTGCTGCGATAGGTATTGCAATCTCTTGGGATCGCTACACCTTTGCGTTCGTGCGGGATGTTTGGGTCAAACGCTAGAATTTGCCATTGTTTGCGGCGAAAATGGTATTACCTCTGTCTATTTTGTTGACATAGGGTGAGATATGCTCAACCCCTTTTAAGATAGGCACAGCTGCGCTCCAAAAGCCTAGTTGGGCCAGCTGCGATGTTTGGCATGAAATGTAGAACACCTCATTGCTTGCATTGGCGCCCCAGACTGTTTGATCTCATCAGCATTTTCGTTTTTTCCTGTGCTTTAAAATTTTGGTGAAGTTGAAGGAGCGAGAAGTCATTCCCATGTGACGAATACGAAGTTGAAAGGCTACTTACGGGTTGTCACGCCGCCCTGTGCCATGGCAAATAGTTGGTCAGTGCCAGAAAGAATACTGCTAGTGACCAAAGGCTGGCCAGTTGCGCTGTCCTGTTGCGCGTCGGGTGCGAAGCGATACGGCGTGGTACCATTGATAACAAAGAGATCAGTGAAGGTGTAAAACTCGGACGCGGGGTCCGAGTAGCGAGCGGTAGCAATCGAAGACGGCAGCACTCCTCCTGGTAATCCCAGACGTTTGGGCAAAGGCTGGCCATCACCAAAGACGTTCCCAATGGGCGAGTAGACTAATTAAGCCGCGCCAAAAGCTACCCCGATGTGTAAACACCATCAACGTATCCGTTCTTCACCTAGCCCACGCAACTTTGATAACTTGTTGTTGTTGGCAGCGCACAGGTAGTCCAATGTGCTGACATTCGTTTGTTCAGTTGCAGGCTCTTGGATTACCACGCCATTGGCGTCTTTGAGCTGGGACACTGGGTCTGTACCGTTGCCGTTACCGATAAAAGCGGCCATCCACGTTCTTTTGCAGCTGTACTGTAGATGGTTGTCCAAGATTTGCTGAGCACATACGCCGCATTGGAGTCAGCCGGTATAGCCTCGAATTGCGGAAGGTCCTGCAGTAATACGTTGTCAAGATCGAACAAAAGCTGCTGCAAGCTGCAGGCAGTGGCTGAGAGATTCTTCAACTGCCGCTGCAGAGCGAGCTTTTCATCAGGGTGGCTATTGAAATAGGGCGTTTTCAATTTTTTGTCGGGATTTGCCACGGTGAGGTCGACTTCTGTCGTGATGTACCATGGGGTCCCTGATGGCTGGCTCCATACATTCCAGGTGCCAGGGGATCCCCAACCGCTCGGCGGTGAGTTCTGGATGACAGTGAACTGCGAGCAGTATAGGTTGAGCCCTACATCGGTGGCGCTAGTTCCAAGTGTAACCATGGGTGGTAGATTCCTCGGTAAAACACCTGGCGGAAGACCAATTTGCATCTTAACTCCGATATTGAACAATGCAGTAGTCAAGGGGGAAATCCTAGGGTCATCATACGGGGTACCGGCAGGTATGTCGAACGGGTTCACCCCGTTCGTACTGTCGATCAATTCATCAAGAGTGACTTATCTACTTGGGTGACCAGTCTAGGGATCGACAAGAAAACACAGGTAGAGGACGCGCTGGTTCCCTTCACTCAAGAACGTTAGAAGCCCCGAGTTTATACTCGCTTAGGTTGTCGCCAAAATAAAGTCATACCCGTATTTCTCGCTAGACAAGTCTGAGGCATCGACAGGCATTGCGACTTTCTTTTTTTTTTCATTGAGCTTTTGCTATTTCAGATAGCTGATTAAACCTAAGAGGCTAATATGATTGAATAGGGCCAAAGGGAAGGGACCCAATAATACGATTAGATCGCAATATCAGGGGTATTAGAAAACGTAAGGTAGAAAGAAGAGGAAGGTCTCGGATAGCGATGAGGGCTAGCTGTTGTTTAGGTGTAGTCAGAGTTTGCAATGGGAGAGGCATCACATTTTTATAGACACACGTGGGATAATTATCGAATGATCATGATGTGAAGTGCCCGCTTCTATATTTCATGATACCACCTCGGGTTTTCGATATAGTATCACGATACAACTTAGGAATCTCAGTGATAGTGGGTGAGTAATACTTCGCCTCTCGGCTGTGGTCACACCTCATGATTATTGGTCATATATGCAGGTAAAAAGTATAGTATTATACTGAATACCTGTATATTAAAACCTAAATATTTATATAAAGCTAATACGGACTAATAA
>MU384109.1:0-34394 GCA_022495065.1 Xylaria telfairii | reverse complement strand
TTTATTGGCTTGTTTAATTAAGGTTTTATAAGTTAGATTTACGATTATGGGGGTGGCCCGTAGCCCCAGGGCCCGTGACCCCCCTGGTTAGCTTATGGGAATATATCATGCGCCCCCCCTCACTGGTAACTCTATAGGATGTCCGCTGTTACTGTTGACTTGCTGGTAATATTCAATCTCTGTAGGTAATGTCTGTCTCTTAAAGCCTTGAAAAGGCGCATCACGTTCCACTGTTATATCCCCGGGTGTCAGGATTTCTGAGGCTTGTGGCTGATCAGGTGCTCGATAACTGCCATTTTGCCTTGTACTTCGGAAGAGGAGCAAAGAAAGAGTTATAATCGCCAGACCTGCAAGGCTAGCACCAACTCCGATGCCAGCTTTAGCACCTGTGCTGAGTCCACTGGGCGACGAGCCCGAGCTGGATGTGGTAGCCGGAATGGAACTTGTGGTTGTTGTTATGGTTGGCGGCGAGAAAGTGGTCGAGAGTTGAGCAGGCAAGGTTGTAGGAGTCAATGATGGCGTATTGGATGGAATATCGAAAGTATCGGAGCTATTGGATATATTGAAGTAGTGTGAAATGAACGAGGGAGGGTCGCTGCCGTCGTCGTTTGCAAAGGTTGAGGTAAGCCATAGGAAGAACACGTTCGAAGCCGACAACTCGAACTGGAAAAGTTGCGCCAGCCAGTCGAATTGCATCACCACGCCATCCTCAGTACCTTTAAGAAGCCAAATAGTCAATAACCATCTGATGACGGGGGAGTAAGAAATTGTTTAAAGCGCACTGAATATACTTGGACCGTTAGCAGCCGCGCTTTGACCTAGAGCCTGCTGCCATAAGCTAGACAGGGGTCCTACGGGCACTGCCCTTACGGGCACCCCTACACCGCCCAAATCACCGCCTTTTCGTCTATATAAGAACTTTAATTTCTCGACCACTTCTGCTTTAATTTTTATTTTTTTATATTTATTATAATTCTTTTGTTTTTAGTTTTTTCGTAATGCTTGCTATTTTTAATTTGCAGCGCTAAAAAAGTGCGGTTTATAATATTAAGCTTGGTATAGCTGTTAGTATAACAGTTAATAAGTAGAAAATTTTAAAGTTGTTTATATAACGCTGTTTAATAAGTATTCTGATTAAAAAAAAGGTAAATTATAACATTTAATTTTTTTTTTTATAGCTAAAAAGCGAGCTAGCGCGTTAGGCGATTAGCTAGGCTGTTTTAAGCTTTGTATTTATTTTTATTAAGTTTAAAGCTATAGTTTAACGTATATTTTATAAAGATAGCAGCGATTGCTAGATTAGCACGGATTAATATATATATTTTTTATAAAAAAATTTAAAAGTTGTGTTAATAAAAGCTAAAATTATTAATTATTTAAAAATTAATAAAATTATAATTATTAATATTAATTTATTTTTTAATAGGTTAAATGTTTTAAATATCGCGGATATTTTTATTAATTATTTTTATAACTGTAATAAAATTGGTATAGCTTAAAGCGCTAGTAGTAACTACTAGGTAATTTTTAATGCTACTAGCTGTACGACTTTTAAAAAAAACGTTGAACGAGGCAATTGGATTATGGCTTTAGAGTGTATTTCTAGTGATAGCTTCGCTTTTCCGCCGCTGATTTTTTTTAAGGGTGCCGAGGTTTAAAGCTAGTAATATTTTTATTAAAATTACAGCTTATGGGAGGACTGGCGGTTTAAGGCTACGCTTAATAAGTAGATTTTTAATAAGGCAGCATTAGATTGGCTTTATAATAAGTTTATTTTTGTTATATAGGTTTATTATAATAATATATAAGTAGTTTTAATATGTAACAGCTATAATTTTTATATAAGTAACGATTTTTTATAGCAGTACTTATTTAATAAAATATAGCTAGTATTTTATAAGTTTTATTATAATTATATTATATAGTTGTTGGATGTAGGAGTTTTTGGTTTAATAAAAAAAAAAATAAAAATAATTTTATAAGAAAAGCTTAACAGCTGCTTTAATATTAAGGTTTTTAAAAAAGAGGTTTTAAAAGTATACTGCTAGGCTTAGATTAATATATTAACTTTTAATAATATTAAAAACGCTTAAAGAACTTTTAAAATCTAACCGCGTAATTAAAAGCTGTTGTTATTATTATAATTTATTATATTAAAAAAGGAAAGTGTAGTATAGAAACAGCGGCAGGTATTTATAATAAAAATACAGTTTAAAATATTAGATTTTAATATAAAGTAGGCTAAAACACAGTTTATTATATTTTAAAATAGTTAGGATTTTTATAAAGTTATTTAAAAAATTATTTAATTATATAATAAGTTTAATATATTTATTTTAAAGCTGTTAATATAAAAAGCTGCAAAAGCGTTTAACCGGGCGGTTTATTAAATTATAAATTTAAAAGTTAAAATTAAGTATTTAGAAGTAAAAGTTGCTAAAAATACTAAAAACTATCGCTAAAAGGTTAAAATAGCTTTTAGACAGCGCTTTGTATATATGGCAGATATCCGTAGAACGCGGCAAAGGTTATATAATCGCGATATTTTTAAAGACGAAACTACTAATTGCTAGGTGCCTGATAACAGCAACAGGCTGCCGGAAATAGCAATTAAAAACATGTTAGAAATAAAAGACTGTATTTTAGTTAAAAACACTAAAAAATAGGTAATTGTAGTTGAATTCGATGATTTAGCTAGTTTTAAGTGGTTGAGGGCGTTTTTTGGTGTTGGGTGCCCGTGAGGGCAGTGCCCGTAGGACCCCTGTCTAGCTTAAAGTGATGGAATAACCTGTGTATGTTGTGGTGAAATTTATCGTCAGTTTTTCCCCTAGGAGGTAAACAGGATTTCCCGAGAAGTCGCTGGTTCCCGTAAGCTTGTCTTCCTCCGGGGGGTTGAAGAACTGTCCTATATACTGCCCAGCGACAATCGGCACGAATGGTATAGAGTTGATCCAGATGATGGCAATCATGCTAAACAGAACAGTAGGACCGTACATGGCAATTAGGGAAGAGTATTCGTCTTGCGGGTGTCGCTTTTACTATTCACATCGAGAGTCCCCAAGGCTCAATAGGCCAGTCCTTTAGGATATTGCGAAACTGTACTTCGTATTATGAGCTGATATGTATGCCAAGCCTAGCCGCCGCGGGCTGATGCGCCGCCGCCACGGTATTGGAACCAACAACTCTTAGACGCGGCCAACGGTATGGCGTGGCAACAGAATTCAGGGTCATCGCAATCACTTTGTGTCCTCGTATACCTAGCAATCATGGCAGTATACCCTAGATAATCTACGCTTATACCGAGAATAGTTACGAAAGCGATGGGAAGATCTATCAAGATCTTTACCTGGACTGAAGATATGAGAACTATCCAAGGCGCTAACGACGGGAGGAACTTGGCTTCCAAAAAAAGCAATTTCTTTGTAGCGTGTAGCAGATTATTGGTCCAGTCCCCTGGCCCCAGATTGCGAGACAGGGAGAGCGCTTCAATCCTTGCAAATGCACCGGGGTCATACACACACTGTTAGCTGGTCAAGCCTCAACAAAGGGAGAGCTAAATGGATATTGTTTTGCGCTCAGAACATTCCTTTTTTTTTTATTCTACTTCGATTGAAGTATCATGGGTGTTTATTACGTTCACGTCGCCTCAATGCTACGTCGTCCTCCCAACCTAAGCTTTCTTATTGTTAGCACCGTTATTTCGGTATTCATCATCTGGTGGGCGTACCCACCGACTTGGCCACATGTGGGAGCCGGAATTAGCAACCACGTTGGCCTGGATATCTCTTCCAGGCAAGACATATACAACAACACACTTGGTGTAAGTTCTCTGTCATCGCTCTCATGAGCCTATACTATCCCCACAACTCGTCCTTGATAACTCACCTGGCTATGTATCTGTCTAGTTTGAAAAGATATTCGTCGTAAGCTTGCCTTCGCGAACTGACCGCCGTGATGGCATGAGTCTCGCTGCTGCGCTAAGCAACATCGAGTTTGAGTTCATTGATGGTGTCGATGGCTCTACCATTCCCGATAACGCTCTACCCCAAACCACCGCCCATGATCGCCCTTCCGACCCGACTATAGGCGCTTGGCGCGGCTATTTGAATGCAATCTAAGAGTGAGACCCCTTCTGGCAGACTTTCAATAGTTCATACCTAGCGCTAAATTCAACGACATAGAGCTGTGAGGCGGAATCTGACCTCTGCATTAATCCTCGAAGATGATGTCGATTGGGATGTTAGATTACGCGACCAGCTGCACGACTTTGCATTGTCCTCACATGGACTAACCCAACCGCTAGCCGGCACGGGCCGTCCCACCTATGCCGATAGCACCTATCCAAACCCTGCCGATACATCGCCTAGCTCCCCACCTGACTTAGCTTTCAATAACCTCCCTGTCACTATGGCTCCTCGAGATTCGCCCTATGGAGATGAATGGGATGTGCTGTGGCTCGGCCATTGTGGCATGCATTTTCCTTTCAGCAATAGCAGATCAATACCGAAGGGAAGAGTCGTTCAGTCAGATCAGGTCAGTCCTCGTACATGAATCTTTCATCACCATCACGATACATGTTCCCACGTAGTGGAAATAGGCTAGGGTCTAGACCAGTAATCCACAACCCCTATCAAAGAAAGGATGAGAGTATTAACTGCCTTTCCCACGCTAGACTGTGCCACAACAACATCGTCTCTGGACCGTGTCCGACTCCAATGACCTGAAGGAACAGTATCCAAACCACACAAGAGTTACACATCGTAAGTGACTGAAACATGCCACTATTAACTTAGTAATGACTAGCTTGTGATGGTGCATTCAGCTAGACGTTTCCAGTGTCTGCTAACATTAGCTGGCAGATGTCCAAGAGGGTATTTGCTCCTTAGGCTACGCTGTTAACCGACGATCGGCTCAGAAGCTTATCCACGAGGTCGGCTTGAAACGCGTCAACACCGCATTCGATATCATGTTGCGATGGTTCTGCGAGGGGACTGGTGACCCGAATCGGGGATATCACAACTGTTTAACCACACAACCATCACTTTTCCAAATCCATCTCGTTGCCGGACCCAAGAAACACAACAGTGATATCGCGGACCACGGAGCAGGCGACCAGGAAGAGAAAACAGAAGTCCTGAGATGGAGTGTGAAAATGAATACAGAGTCGTTATTAGATGGGTAGACAGATTTTATCGATCAGTACCCAGACGTTGATTAACCTATAAGAGTATATGCATTTTGATTTTGGATCTTTGTGGAGTCTCTTCGTGTATAATTATCAGCGTTAATACTATGTAATACAAATAAGACTAAAATTAACTTATATCTCCTCGCTAAAACATGAAATAATAAGGCGATTAAATTCTGACAATTCGTATACGGAAATCTCTATATGGTTTCGTACATCTTTCGCTGCAGCGCAACGAAAGTGAAGCTAGTTGCGGTAGGCGAGCCATACTATTCCTATTCTTACAGACTACCGAACTTTAAGTATCTACTCAGGGTATTCAATTTATACTAGAGTGGCCATATCCAGGGCGTTGGGTGATATAGCTAAATTGATATAGGGTAGCAAACGCTTACACTGAAAAGTTCCGATTACTTCATTAGTTTCCTGTAGAAGGCAGTCTAATGAGCCCTGGCGTCGTTGGTAGGATGGCGAATCGGAATATCATTATATACTGTTACGTCCTATGATATCATAGGCTCTAAGACCCACTAAATACTGTACCCTAGTCAAAACGGATCACAGGGAGCCATGGAGCAGATTCCATGTCCTCTACATGTTGCAACCAGGCTCCTTTGAACCCATCAAAACAGGTAGGTTCGTGCAAATACACACGTTTTCTATCATAGGAGTCATTGATACGAGTTTCGCTGGCCCTCACACCTACTACCAATCGATATCACATCAAAACCCTCTCACTATGAACGATGAACAGTCCGCTGATGGCTGATGTTACATTGGGATTCTCTCGCTATATGTACACTGCGTTGTGTTGCCAACAACCTGTTTGGATAACCACATGTCCTTTACGCCTCCCCAACGTTATTTTAATAGGTAGCGCTAGACCTCGGCGTGATTATGCCTACGCAGGCAGTACTGTAATGCGGTGTAGGTATTCAGAGGATTGGAGAAATAACTACTAAGTATTAAGTGTAAGTAGCTATACTTATATATTTAGCATACCTAGTATACTAAGAGCCGTTGTGGTAAATTTATATTTATATTATTACCTCTATATATCAAAATATCATTAACTATAGATATTTAATATGATTTAATTCAGTTGCTGGAACCATTACTGTTGACCACAGTTATATGCATTGGCGTATGGTAGTATCCCCAGGGGTAGTGCGATGTTATCCCATGCCCACACTTGTAAAACTCCTTTTCATTCCTTATCTATGCTTACCAGCCTAGTATCGTACGCTAGCAGAAGTTCTGACCTTAGGTGAGAACTCCGCTTCGTACGAACAGTTTTCCTTTCACCCTTTGTTAGGTAGACAGATGTAGTACGAATATAACGTATTCTATCCTACCCACTTGACGTACGATCGTACATAGCCCATTCAACAATGTTTTTAATTATAGCTTTTATCAGTAGCTGTCACGAACTAAGTATTATGCGGTAGGCAATAGACTCTTGTTGTTGCACGAAGGGTCCCAAAGCTACGTGAGGCTAACCTAGATACATATACAAGAGTCTCTTTGTCTCTATGACTTGTGACAGTAGCAACTAAATTGCAACACAACTAACAAGAAATAGAACTGTTACACAGCATGCCACTATTGAAATGACATATCTTCTATTTAGATACTAGGGTCTGTGAACATTCTAGGAACAGCAGCCGAGACGTATAAAGAGTTTCCAGACCTCACTATTTCCATAAATATAACTTCGATTTCTCTAGAGCAATCAAAGTAGGCGGCGTCACTTGCGAATACGGACCACGGTCCCTGGTATGAGACGATCAAGATAAGCCGGGAGTCAATCTTGTCGTGCATCGCGCTCTTTGAAACCGGCCAGCTCGATATGGACCCGAAGGAGTTGGAAATAGTCATGGCAATGTCTATTGAAGACTCACTCTATATATCTGGTTGTGTCATTGACGACCCTTCGATATTTCGGCAAAATAATCGGATATACAAGGTCCTTGGCAACATCGGAAAGCCAGGAGTTAGCCTCCTGATTCCTCCCGCAGATCCAGTAGTACGAGAATCACGATCAGACGAATGGAACCTCATTAACCACCTGGATTACGATGGAAAAGCGAAGGACTCATTTTATGACACTTCCCTCCACTTGTCGTTAACAGACTATCGAGTCCCGTACGTTAGTAGCCACAAGGGCAATCGTGAGGTACAGGTATATTTTTAAGAAGCGGTGGTCTCAGTGTATGACCGAGGAAACTGGGTGGGCGACGTTGACATAATGAGAGTGCTGAAATCGGCATCGATGCAAGGGAAATGCAAACATCGTAGCAAGACATATTGGTTTGGGTCGGCACCAAAGATCACATGCGTGGATAGTTGGTATGAACTCCCTGACCCGCCAAGGAACCCGGCGGTGGTAAGGTCGTATGGGAATTGTTTTGGTAGACTTGCTACAACAGCTTTGAGTGCCCAACTTGGCTTTACAACACTGGTTCTCCCAGAGCAACCTTGCAAAGATTGTATCAACAACTACAAGGCTTTTCAAGCATGGATTCAGCACAAAATCGAACAACAGAAAAAAGAGCAGAGAGACCAAGTAGTGGTTATATATTAAGTATAGTTAAAGAAATATTAACATTCTAAGATCGTTGCTACGACGCGTTATACTGACTATTAGATTTACGAGATATAATTATCATACGGCCTACTTATAATTGATATCGCGCTGGCTAAAGTTAAAGCCGTTAGCCATGGTGACTGCAACTTGCGGAACACCGTGAGCCAAAAGGACTATTAGATTGCCCTCTGTCAAGAACTACAGTATACGATAGGCAATAGACTCTCTTTGTTGCACGAGGTTCCCTAAAACCTACGTGACCCTATTCTAACTATATATATAACTCCCTTTGTCTCTATGCCTTGTGGCAGTGTTAAATTGTAGATTTCACTGCTTAAGTAAGAAGAGGCTTGTCACGAACCAGGGTCCAGCATACCGTGAGGCTAACCTAGATACATATACAGAAGTCTCTTTGTCTCTATACCTTGTGACAAGGCTGAACAGACTTCAATATTTCGGCAAGCAGAACTCTCATCCTTACAGTGTCTCATTACAAATCTGGTGGAGGGCTGGCATTCTTTATCATTGGCCTCCCGTGATGACCCTAGACGCTCGTTTCTTGTACAAGTCGGCGAAAAGATTTCCTTATCGAGTCACCGCTGAATTCCGCTAGACTAGGTTTGTTTTGTAGGACATTCGACACTATTTCTAGATTATTCAGAAACTCATATACTTTATTTAGCCAATGCGCAATCGGCCTTTGGCAACGGTCCGCTCCATGCTGCGGGATTAATCTGACCTAACGCAGATTCATGTCAGAATTGGGTATGCTCATAAAATACTCAAAACATTATAGAAATTCAGGGAATAACTATACATGCGATAATAGCTCCCAACTTTTAGATAATACTAAAGCTTGCTTTTATTAAAACATGTCGAAGTTCCAGAAGCTCATTGGTCTAGAACGGATATGATAGTATTTCCGCGCATAGCCAATTAAACAGCAGGGTCTACATCGTGGATTGCGCTGCTACGCTAAATTGATCTGACATCGCGGATTAGAATTTCCGGATTCGGAAGGTTCTATTGTCGCAACGCGGCAGCTGGCCGGAGAGACTTGGTTTTGGGTTCACTAATCCCCATTGGAACGGACGAATGAACTGGATTCTCTGGCCCTCTACACCCCACACACGATACTGGCCGCGTAGGCTTCAGTCCTGGTTTGGCAGGTGAACGACGGGATGTATGCCTGTGGGCTCAATGCGTGCGATAAAACAACTCCCTGTCACCAGGTTTCGGATAGCGTGATAGCTGTATAAGTAAGTATTAGAAGCAACGACTGGCAGGATGCTTTGCGTTTCTTTATCAGTGCTTAGCTTACTTGGCATCAATTCCCTTTCGCATCCCCTCTCACGACCAGCGAAACGTTTGAAACAGCAATGGCCTTCGTCGCTATCTCAATAGCCCTTGCGGCGGCGCCGGTCGCCAATGCGCTCTCACTTACTACCCGCGCTACCTGCTCAAGCACAGTTCAGAGCTGCTCCTCAAGTGCCGGCTCGTCCTCAGTCAGTTCGTGCTGCGTCAATAAACCCGGTGGTCAATTCCTCCAGACTCAGTTCTGGGACACGGACCCTGTTACTGGCCCCAGCAACTCCTGGACAATTCACGGGTTATGGCCCGATAACTGTGATGGAACTTATAGCGAGAACTGTGACTCTTCGCGCGCATATACCGACATAACAACCATCTTGCAAAACAATGGCAAATCGTCGCTTGTTTCATATATGCAGAGCTATTGGCAGAGTAACGACGGGACCCCTGAGTCGTTCTGGGAGCACGAGTGGTCGACACACGGAACTTGCGTTAGCACAATCGATCCAGACTGCTATTCGAACTATACCAAAGGACAAGAGGCTGCAGATTACTTCCAGGTCGTTGTGGATTTGTTTAAAACATTGGATACCTACAGCGCTTTGAGTGCTGCTGGTATTACGCCTTCAAGCTCAAAAACCTATACATCTGCCCAAATACAAGCCGCACTACTAAAAGTAACAGGAAAAGCCGCGATTATCTCATGCAGCAACAGTGAATTATACCAAGTATACTATGGATTTTTTGTCAACGGACCTTTGACAAACGCTGATTTTGTTGCATCGACGATTGGTAAGATTTCTTGCTATTCTCCGTTGACGAGAAGGCTTCACCTTAACCATTCATGGCGATTATGAAATTTGCTAACTTTTATTGATCGCCGATAGTTGGCCAGAGCTCGAACTGTCCCAGCACCGGCGTCAAGTACTTGCCCAAGAGCGGGACTGGCACATCCCCAACTAGTACTAAGACCACAACTACTAAGACTGGTATGTAGTATCCGCACCTTCCCCTGTTGCACAATCCAAGATGCTCGAGACTGACATAATATAGTAAGTTGATACACACATCGCTAGCTTGGGCTCGAAGAGATGACACCAAGCTGAGAGGCGGTGGTGGGAAAAATCGCTTAATAACATGTTTGAACATAGACTACTTCTCCTACAAGCACAGCAACAGGCACATTCTCCGGAAAGGGGTAGGTGATTAATCATATTCTATCAAAAACAATAATAGACATTATACCTAGGTTTCTATGTCTCTTATACTAATCTTCTAATAGGTACTTGAATGCGTACTATAACGGAAATGAAGATGGATGCCTTATTGCTGCAGGGACGTGGTATACCACAGGGACTTGCGCAACATACACTGCCACTGCTTCAGGTAAGTTGTTTCTCTCTCTGCATGATATATGAAACATTAAACAGGCTAAAATCTCTTCTCTTAGGCTCGGGCTTCACTCTTACGTCCTCCAAGGGCAATTGCGGCGTAGTCAGCGGTGTATTCACTTGCGCTTCGGGTGTTACTGCAACTGTATTTAACGTGAGTGCCCCTTGTTCCCATTCTAATATTGCATAGTTATTGCTTGCTGACGATGAGGTCTTAGGCTGTTTCTGGAAAGCTTGCCTATAATGGAGCATCGACTTTCTATGCAAGCGTAGTGCCGACAGGCTCCACACAGGCTACTGTGTACACGTCCTCCAAGACATATTCTGTGACCTTTCAGTGGCAAGCGTTATAAACAACGAGCTCATGAACATATACGGTATCACCTAGGCAGAAGGGCTAGCTCGTGCGTGTCACAAGGCACGCACAGAGTGTGTTACATAAGAGACTTTTTCATACAGTCAGAATAGTTCCGTCGTCTCTTGGTAGCCGGCAAATACGATGCGTCATGGAGGGCGGAAATATATATATATATATAATATACTCTGTAGTGCCATGTCTGCCCCTAAGATGGAAAGCTTTGCCCGCAAAGCTCCATTTCAAATACGATGTAAATCGAAGTGCCAAAGCACTTCAATTTAAAGATTTTACGTATCTTATCCAATATTGCAGAAGGTTCCCCCTGAAACCCCCGAGTAAGAGGTTCGCCCCTAGTAAGAAGTACTTAACATAATACTGTACTCTGTTAGTTCATGGTACACAGTCAATTTTCGTGCGAATACGTTATGGTTGATGCCTCGATTTAGAGTTTAGCTAATTAGTACTTTGTAGAGTCTCTATAGACTAATTAAAAGTTTGCAGAGAATATTTAGGCTTTCGAGAGTTACGGTTTTAACTTCTCAAGCTCCGCCTTCCCTCTTACTTAATTGTTGTTGCCCCTTGTTCGGGAAAGCAAAGGTTTCAAAGAACTTAAAAATGGGATTAAGTCTTAGCAAAACCCGTAATAGTTAGAAGAAAATAAACTATAAAATATATTAATGAAAATTACTGATATTAAGCAAGTCAGTATTCTATCACAATGTAAAATATTATCACAAACACCAAGCGAGATGATTTTCTTGCCTTTATTACACCAAGCGCCAAGAATCCCACGTTCAATCGTTAGGGAGAAGTGGCACCAATGGCCAAGTCGTCTGCCATCTGTGACTGCATTAATCTTTTATGATCCACTATGCGTTATTCAATTCGTGGCCCACTAGGTACCCTTTACCTTCTCGCATATGTGGCAACCCTAATAAAAGACCTTGCAGGATCATTCATGTACGGCGGTGTGTATGGAGAAGGGCCAGCGCCATGGCACCTTACAGCGTGTTTTCTTATAATGCAAGCAAACCCGCCTCTGGGCTGTCATTTATAAGAGATTTCCTTCGGTACATCCTCCATGGTCCGCCAGTGTTATCTATACACGACCTCTGCCAAAATACCCTTGTTTTACCCTCCTAGGTAAACTTCTGTCTCCCCTTCTTTCGGCAACTTCGCCATGATCGACTCCGTCCAAACCTCGTCCGATGCACATCTCGTTGCCAGACCCGACAAGCCCTCTAGGAATGGGACGCACTCTTTGCTGGAGGACTCACGTATCCTCGATATGTTGTCTCGATTTAATCGCGAAAAGATACCGGAGAGAGTAGTGCATGCAAGAGGAGCAGGAGCGTATGGGGAATTTGAGGTGCCCGTCCTGAAGCCCCTCGCACCATAGTCCCTATGCTAACCTGGATCTCATAGGTCACCCATGACATCTCCGATATCTGCAATATTGACATGCTGCTCGGCGTAGGGAAGAAAACCCCCTGTATCACGCGTTTTTCGACTACAGCTCTTGAACGAGGATCCGCCGAATCGACCCGGGACCCCAAGGGGATGGCAATCAAGTTCTTTACGAATCAAGGCGATTGGGACTGGCTGTGTCTGAATATTCCCATGTTTTTCATCCGCGACCCCGCCAAGTTCTCAGACATGATGCATGCCCAACGACGAGATCCCGAGAACAACCTCATGAACCCCAACAAATGGTGGGACTGGGTATGCAACAATCATGAATCACTCCATATGGTCCTGTGGCTATATAGCGAGTTCGGCACCATGTTCAACTATAGAAATTTGAGTGGTTACGTGGGCCATGCCTACAAATGGGTCATGCCCGATGGTAGCTGGAAATATGTGCATTTCTTTTTTTCGTCAGATCGCGGGCCAAACTTTGAGCAGGGCGTCAAAGAAAACAACACACCCGTGATGGACCAGGATTCTGCCACGAGAGATCTCTATGAAGCAATCGAACGCGGCGAATACCCCACATGGACAGCAAACGTGCAAGTTGTTGACCCCAAAGATGCGCATAAGCTTCCCTTCAATATTCTTGACCTCACCAAACATTGGAACCTTGGGAATTACCCTCCCGATATTGCTGTCATTCCCGCTCGTCCATTTGGGAAATTGACCCTGAATCGCAACCCCCGGGATTACTTGGATGAGATTGAAAAGCGGGCGTTCTCCCCTTCGAATCTCGTCCCTGGAGTTGAACCGTCGGAAGACCCAATCCTCCAAGCCCGTATTTTTGCGTACCCGGATGCTCAGTCGTACCGCCTCGGATTGGAAGCCCAGGGCTTGCCTTCAAAGACGCCTGAATCCACCATCAGCCATTCGACGGCAGTCAAAGAGCCAAATATGCCTGATGGCGAATTTGACTCCTGGGTGGCTACAGTGTCATCCGAAGCATGGTCACAAGCAAACGAACTCGATTACAAATATCCAAGGGAACTTTGGAAGGTGTTGCCCGTGCTACGAAGTCCCGAGTTCCAGAACAGCATTGTTGTGAACATGGCGCAGTCTGTTGCCGAGGCGCGCAGTGACATCAGAAATCAAGTTTATCGTACACTCGCATTGGTCGCGACGGATTTATCAGACCGAGTTCGGGACGCTACAGAGAAGCTTGTGCAGCAGAAGCCTGTGGCCTCTTAAAGAAAGCCGGAATCACTGAATGGCCCTTTTCTTTTTTTTACTTATATGCCTCGAGTCATCAACTCTAGGTGTGGTCATGACTTTCTTACTTTGGGGAATCTCCTCTTCATGAATTTTGTATCTAACGACTCCCCCGACTCTCATTCTGTGGCAAGTACTGCCCTCTTACCTAGTTAGAATACACCTCTCGAAATCTACATAACATGATGTGCTGCTATGACGAGTCTTAGTTCCCCTGGATTTCGTCCTTGCTGATGAAGGACTAGTTCCAATAGGGCTTGCCAATACCACCGCGTATAATTTGTATTTGTTGCTCTTTGAGACGGTCCATATTACCTTCTCCTGAACCACAACCTGCAACAGACCATATAAAGAGGAAGGGGCCACTCTCGTTCTCAACATTGGGTTAGCACTCGCCACGGCCCTCCATGCTTCCCGCAAGATATTTTCCACAGCGACCGGGGGCACATGATTTCTCCTAAAGAGCGACAGCTATCTCTCTGGGGTTTCTTTCGTGGGTGCTGTTGCCGGGTCTCGTGAGCGCTTGCGGTTTACCTTGTCCGTCGCGGTGACTGGAAGCGTGATCGATGGGAAGAAAACCGCCGGGATCATGTAGGAGGGTAGAGACTGTAGAAGCTGAGATCGCGATGCAGCAAGCTTGGAATGAAGTCTATTTGTAGGCTCGTCTAATGTATCACTCGTTCGATTCCTATTCGGATGGTCACTGCCATTTCTCTCTTGAACGAAAGCTACACGCAGTGAAGGTCTTGAAGAGCTAAGCGGGTTCAAAACCTCCGTAATAACATACCTCGCACTGGGGAAAGCTAGCCGTAACTGGTTCTTAACCTCGCTGAGCTCAATAGGCTGCTTGCCAGGCTTTGCCCGGGCGCAAGTACGCCCGATAATTTGAAATAACCCACCCACCAACATATTAAACCAAGTCACCGCCTTTGTAGATAATGCTACAATCGACATCCGACCGAAGTCGACATGGCCAGGCTGAGTACTGAATGAACGTCGCCACTGTCCTCTATTGAATTGAGATAACCACGACTTGCAGTCGGTTCTTCGACCCCTGATTGAGTCCGCTGCGGTGACGTAAATAGAGAACGCAGCGTGTGGCGACGCATGCTCAGTGACTCAATCTTGGGACTCCCAGTTGGGCCAGAACTAGACACCGCATAGAGCGCGTTCCGTGTCGTCGTTGAAGTTCGTTATATCCCCATCCGCGAGTCAGCTTACTATCTCATCTCCTAGTTTCAAAACGGGCGTCACAAGACCCTCAGCTCGATGCGCACATTCCGCCGAAGCGACAATAAGTCCGGCTGACACACTCTAGCAAATGCTTTGTATTTGCGTCATCGAATGAGATGTGTCAAGCAATACAAATACACCGGCTCTCGTCACTCAATCATGGCGACGGTTGTCTGTCTCGACTTTTCAAGCAGAAGAGGAGCGAATACCTTCACGCCAATAATCAGCGATGTCAGACGCCAGGTGGCCTTTCATGAGAGACGTTCGAGCTCCCCATAGCTGAAGACACCATCCGATGCTGATACTGAGGGAGAGGTCAGCTGCGAAATGGGGATGTCAATACGACAGAGGACATAACAAGGGGCCCTTTTGGGCCTGTTGGTATATTTGTGATCGGTCTAGTCACTTTGCAAATCCGTTTGTTGGATATCCGCATCCTGACTAGTGATTCCTATCACCGCTCGTTCAAGCGTGCGCACGAGATTCGTACCTTGCTCCTCCGATAAATGTGATGTTTGAAAGAGAATCACTATGTTCATTTTATTTCCCTATGCATCACAGTGGACGAAAATACGATACGAGATTCTACCGTCAGTATGGCAGGTAGTTGGTTACAACGAATGTTGTGGTCGCCGCGCCCGGTGAAGAGCGCTGCTCTTGGCTTTATCCTCGTATTCTCTATTAATCATGACGCTCATATTCTCGAAGCTCTACAATACCCTAATAGGAAAATATACACATAGGTTAAAAGCAAGTATATCACAGATGCCTAGATAAGGTGTGCCGGCGAGCAAGGCAGCTCGATGAGCTCCCTGTCTCTCACAACTCGCGACTCCTCTCTACTTGAACGTCCCCAAGGTCATAGCGGTATGATTAAAGTCTATTCGACACGTGTCAATATACATGTGTCGGCCGTAATTCTTACCAGTTATCGTGGCAATATCGCCGAAGGATACTGAATCTTGCCACGCAAAAGCACCGAGAACAAGCCCCCAGACTACTTGGAATATAGTAGATACTAGTACCAGTCTCATCTCGGAACAATTGTATGTTAGCAACAACCTCCCGTCGGGGACTAGAACTAGACTAGGCAAGCATTCTCGTAGGGTGGAAAATAGCAAGAGCTGCGTTCCCAAGCATCCCTATTTCCTTGCACCAATCCTTGGGGGTAGCCTTATCGTTGAATATGGGCTGAGCTAGGTGTGCAGATCCCCTGGTCAATTTGCCCTTTATCTGAGACTCAGCCAAACCAAATATGATATCAGCATCATAGCTTGGATATGGTGAATAAAAAGCAAAAAGTCGAACGGTTGTCATTATGCCTTCCCTACAGTACAGCATTGCACAAACAGTATTCCGGTTGGTATCTAAAACCCGATTTGCACCCGAGACAACATGCGCAGATCGTCAAGGTGGACGACATCTGCAGTAAGATGACACTCGGAGATAGACTAGCGAAACGGGGGTGTGCGGTTACTACGTACCGGTGTGATTGATAAGGTTAGTGCGTCGCATTGGCGTATGTCGGGTCGGCCCGTCATGCATTGCATGGCATTTAGATCAATTTACTGTACAGTAGGTGGCGCGCGGGTGATGGATAGACGAGTTGTATTAGTAGAGGTGTATTAGTAGAGGGGCTTACTATCACCTAGGTACTGTGTGGGTCGAATTGGCGGTTGTCACACTGCCGCCTACATATCTAGCGGCATCCAGCTCTCAGCTAAGCTACACATGCGCCAACATTGATATTTGCACCATACACCGGACTGGAATCTTCGCTTAGCAGCCAGACAATTGTCCTGGCCACCTCCTCCGGCCCAATCGTAGAGAACCCCTCTTTTCTATACGACTCTTGGATTTCCTGCAGACTTCGCAGGTTCGGGTGAAATTGTGGTAACATCGGGGTGTTTGTAATCCCTGCATAGTTATCTTAGCTCACCAACGAACCAATTTACTGATATTGCTTGGAGGTATTATCACTTGCTCACCTGGCGAGACGGTATTCGCTCGTATCCCGAGGGGTGACACATCCGCCGCCACACAGGTTGTGAAGTATGCACAAGCGCTTTTGGAAGTGGCGTACGCAAACACATCCGGCATGTGACGGAATGCTGCAATGCTTGCCACATTCACAATGCTGCGGTCTCCCGGTGGCAGCTCTTTCATGGCGCGAACCGCGGCTCGCGTGCAATAGAACACCCCGTCAAGGTTAACCTTCATGATATTGGCCCACGCTTCGTCGGTCTCTTCCAGAATTGTTGGGGCTTGTCGCAAACCCGCTCCCTGTGCGATACCCGCTATGTTTGCCGCCCCATGTAGGTTCTGGTGCGAGGATATGATGCTTGCCATCCATTGTTCCACCTGCGTAGGCGATGTCACATCCAGGACTGTACATTCGACGCGAATGGTTGGGTTTATTCGGCCGATTGTCTCCTTGATGTTATCTAGACCAGCGCTTGAGGCGTCGCCAATACAAATCACTGAAGCGCCACGCTCGGCGAGAAGACAACATGTTGCAGCCCCGATCCCGGATGCACCACCGGTAACAGCAATGATTCTGGATTCAACGGATGCCATAGCTGGATTTCGGTTCAGTACTTCGTGCTGCTTCAGCAAGCAAGGCAAAGAAAATAGTTAAGACTAACGTGGAGCGTCGTGGAGAGGAACAGATTGAAGATTCTGGGGTCGTCGTGCCAGTATAAATACACTATAGTGAGGCGTGGTAATAGTGTATGCTTGTCTAAATATTAGGGAATAAAACGGGTTCTCACAGTTGTGGGTTGACGTTAGGATCGAAACACTTTAAGTTGCATTATATATTACCTATGTAAAATTTATGAAAAGGCTTTTCCACCCATCTGTTTTAACATAAATTTAATGTTTTGTTCATGGCTGTGGAGGCGTGAAATTTCAATTCGCGGTTCTTGGCGCGTTGAGGTAGCGGATACCTTTCTACTCATTTTCTTGACTGTTCCGATGTATTGAGCGGTAGATTAGCTACCTGAAACGTTCTAATTCTGGAGCGCTTTACCACTTGGAACCGTTCTTTCTATTTGAGTAGAATATTTACCGCAAGTTTGCGGTTCAAAAAAAAAAGAGTGACTCTTGAAAAGTTAGTAGAACGGTATCCGCTCCTAGAAAAACGAGCCGAACACTTGCCGCAAGTTCACCGCTCGCCCAACCTAGCAAAGCCCCGTATTTGGAACCTATATATTCCGCTATTGACATAGTAGCGAGCGCGTAATTTTTAACTCTGTGCCATCACTTCTCGTTGTTCAATGGTCTCCATCAAGACGCCTACCTAAACACACAGATCCTCGCCATTGTATCTTTTTCTAACAGCTTCCGTGGTGCTAATTCTCGCCCCCAAAAATGGCCCCTTTGTCCGCTCTATTTCAACCTCTTGAAGTTGGATCATGTCATCTGAAGCATAGAGTGATTCTCTCACCCATGACCCGGGTTCGCGCAGATAACTAGTGAGTGATCCCTGGAATCATTTTCTTCCTGTTCTGGCCCCTTGCAAAGTAAAAAGTTTCCGTTAGCGAAATGGACGTGTCTCGGGTACATGCAGACCTCCTTCAACCTGTGCCTATCTTCTCTAAAAGGCTACTCACTGACTTCAGCGAACTATAGTGCTGTACCGCTTGGGATGGTCAAGGAGTACTATACGCAGCGAGCGTCTGTCCCTGGCACAATGTTGATCACAGAGGCGACGGCAATATCACCACAAACACTAGGATTTCACAATATCCCTGGAATATATACGCCGAAACAAATTCACGCCTGGAAGGAGATTGTGGACTCAGTCCACTCGAAAGGTTCATATATCTGGCTTCAGCTTTGGGCACTCGGACGCGGCGCCGAAGCTGAGGTTCTTGCGGTCAATGGATATGACCTAACATCAAGTAGTGCAGTCCCAATCGCACCGAAGGATCCTATCCCTCGAGCGTTGACAGAGGCAGAGATAGAGACCTATATCGAACAGCATGTCCAAGCGGCGAAAAACGCTATGCTCGCGGGCTTCGATGGGGTCGAAATTCACGGCGCAAACGGCTACTTGATTGACCAGTTCTTCCAAGCATCATGCAATGAACGGACGGATAGGTGGGGTGGGAGTATCCGGAATCGCGCTCGCTTGGGACTAGAGATCACGAAGAGAGTCGTCGAATGCATTGGGGCTGATCGAGTGGGTATAAAACTCTCTCCCTGGAGCAGATATCAAGGCATGGGCATCATGAGCGACTTGGTGGCTCAATTTGAGTATGTCATCTCCGGCCTTCGTGAGCTGGACATTGCATATCTACATCTAGCAAACACCCGATGGTTGGAGGATGATACCCACCCGGATTTTGACAATGCGGCTTTCGTGCGTGTGTGGGGCAAGCAGAAGCCGGTTCTTCTGGCTGGAGGCTATGACCTGGCATCGGCTAAGCGGGTAACTGACGAGACTTTTAATGGGTATGAAAATGTCGCTGTCGTATTTGGCCGGTTGTTTATTTCGAATCCTGACCTTCCGTTTCGCTTGCGGCACCAGCTCTCGCTTCAGCAGTACGACCGTAATACGTGTTACGAGCCATGTTCTGAAAAAGGCTTTGCGGATTACCCCTTCAGCAAGGAGTTCTTGGATTCGCTCGTGCTTGGGCCGAAAAGCATGCTGTGATACATATATGCAGAAGATATTTTTGATAGTAATCAATTGATTGACGCCTTAGCATGTTAAAAACCCGATACTGTCGACATCTCCACTTGTAGACCGGTCACCTCGCATACAGCGTGCAGTTCTTCGCATAGTCCAAATTATTTCCCCGGTGACTACGTTCGGTGTTGCATTGGGGTGTATCGCTTTGCATGGCCAGGCATGGGGCATTCCAACTTGACCTGAAGTCCGGCAAATAAATTAGAGAAGCCCGCTCAATCGAAAATAATATTCCAAATACAGTGTGAATACCAACGGTCTCCCAGGCGTTCCAAGTACCGTCCACAGCCATGACAATTCTACTTCTTGGAGGTCGAGGGAAGACAGCTAGTCGTATTGCTGCCCTCGTCCATGCTGCGAACCTTCAATTTCTTGTCGCCTCACGATCGGTGTCCACGACGAGCCCCTATCGTCAAGTACATTTCGACTGGACCCAAGATGATACCTTCAAAAATCCCTTTGTCAAGGCGTCTAATGATGGCATGAAACCTATCTCGTCCGTATACCTTGTTCCGCCACCAATCTTCGAACTATCGCCACCTATGATCCGTTTCGTGGATTTCGCACGACAGCAAGGTGTCAGGAAATTCGTTCTCCTTAGTGCTAGCATAATTGAGAAAGGAGGCGAGGCAATGGGCCTAGTCCATGAGCACCTTGATCGCCTCGATGTTGAGTACACAGTCTTGAGGCCAACATGGTTCATGGGTAAGTTTTTTTTCTTGTTTCCCTTACGTGGAACAGCTGGTAAACTTATCGGGCTCCAGAAAATTTCTCGAGTCCCAACGAACTGCAACAAGTTGGCATCAAGGATAAGAGTGAAATTTATTCAGCTACTGGCGATGGCAAGATCCCATTTGTATCAGTAGATGACGTTGCTCGAGTAGGATTTCGGGCTCTGGTCGATGAAAAGTCCCACAACACCGAGCATATCATCTTAGGTCCGGAATTGCTCACATACGATCAAGTATGAAAAAGCCTCCTACCAACTTTGGAACTACAGGTGGAATGCTAACTGCTTCAAGGTGGCTGCCATTCTTACATCTGTGCTTGGGAGAAATATCACTCATATTAGGCTCTCCGAGGCGGAGCTTTCTAGGCGCTTGGTGGCCCTCGGAATGCCTGCGGAGGACGCAGAGATGCTAGCTGGGATGGACTCTATGATAAAAGCTGGGGTAGAGGATAGGTTGAACCAGGTTGTTGAGGAGATCACAGGTACAGGTCCGCAAAGCTTTTACGATTTCGCCGTTCGAGAGAAGAGCAACTGGGCTCAGAATGTCATCTAGCTACCAATTCGATTGTCTCGCAGAGAGAATACGAGAAAGGGAACAGTCGGATTAGCATCAATTGTGGCCATTTGGTTTGCCATGGGATGCGGGCAGCATCAAATATTCCATTAGTCTACCAGGGGGAAATACTAGCTTCTTGTGTGAACCATGAAACGTGTCACGCTGTCACCAGAAGAACATACGAAACACCCACTAAGTATTCTAATAGTTGCATTAAATCCAAAACCCTATTTTCTTCAACGGTATTAATTTCCACATCCTACATGTTCGTGCCAACAAAGCGGTCAAGCCACTGAACTGGTTTCCTTGTAAGTGGCAATTTAGGCTAAAGGGGTAGTATTTATACTAGACTACGGCTTGTATTAGGGAAGAAACAAGTATAATACAGCTATAAACGTAGTGCATATGAATGATAAGCTCCTCCAAGCTCTATTTGGAGCAAGTCGTGTAATAATGGACAGCAGCAGTGGCAGTAATAGGGATTAAGGGGGTGCGAGTGTATCATGATGTACCGATATCTCGAACGTGGAGCAGCTGAAGATAAGGCGCCACAATGAAGTCCAATTTCCGAACAAACTAGTTCAATTCACTCTATGTATTCGTTATTCGGTGCTCAATGCAGGTTAACTGGTCCACGCTCGGGAATAACCTTACCTCATACGTCACCCGGCCGATATATGATAAGGTAAGAGACTATTGTTATTACACGATGGGGCCCTAAAATGCCTGCATAAAGCTATTCCGACGATATGGGGAACTGTCCCTTTGTGCATGTGCCTTGTGAAATCATATCTGAAATATTGAATACAGAGTCCTCTATTCGTGCCGTGCGTTGGCGGCAAGAATCTGGCTCTACAAAAGAATACTAAAGCTCACACTATATAAAGCCCTACACACACCACCACCCACCTCATCAAAGTGTTCATCAACCCCCCGGCCTTCGCTCATCATGTCTGCAACCACAACACTCAGCGTCCCTCCTCAAGAGGTCTGCAAAACACTCAGCATTCCTCCTCAAGATGTCTGCGGAAGGCTTAGCGCTTTGTTCAATTTCCCAACCGAAGATCAAAAGCTTTGGTGGCTCAGCACAGCACCCATGTTCGCCGAAATGTTGTATACTAGCAACTATGATACTCACGCTCAGCTGATCCATCTTTTTACCTATATGACACATGTAATTCCATATCTAGGCGTCTATCCAACGAATGGATGCCAGCGCTGGCAAAGCATTCTCACCCTGTATGGCCTCCCTTTTGAGCTAAGCCTTAATTGCTCCAATTCGGTTGTCAGGTATACCTTCGAGCCAATCAGCACCACTACGGGCACTGATGTCGACCCTTTCAATACCCACGCGATCTGGGAATGTCTCGAGAAGCTGGTGGCCATCCAGCCGAGTATTGACCTCGAGTACTTTCGTCATTTCAAGCGAGATTTGACGCTTGATGCCCAGGAGTCATCTTACCTGCGTGAAAACTCCCTTGTTGGAGCTGAGATCATGACCCAAAACAAGCTGGCTCTGGATCTCGACGGCAGCCAGTTTGTGGTGAAGGCTTACTTTTACCCCGAGTTGAAATCAATTGCTACTGGAAAGTCGATCCATGACCTGATATTCAGCTCAGCTCGCGAGCTCGCCCGAAAAAATCCGAGCACCGCTGCCACGCTGGCAGTGCTAGAAGAATATATTGGTTCTCGTGGCCCAGAGAGCACGGTGTGTGCCCGGCTGGCATCATGCGACCTTGTTGACCCCAGCCGTTCACGAATTAAGATATACATTTCGGAACAAAATGTTTCATTGTCTGCAATGAGAGATCTCTGGACGCTTGGAGGCCGGCGGCAAGACCCCTGCACTATTGCCGGTCTAGACATGATACAAGAGCTCTGGGACTTGCTTCAAATCCCTGCTGGGATACGTTCTTATCCGGAGGGGTATTTATCCCTAGGGGCCAAGCCTCAAGGGCTACTACCTAGCATGGTCAACTATACGCTGACGCCAAATGAGACGACGCCCGAACCACAAGTCTACTTTTCCGTATTTGGCATGAATGATATGGCAGTGGCGGATGCATTGACTTCCTTCTTTGAGCGTCAAGGCTGGCATGACATGGCTGACAAGTACAAGAACAGCATCAAGACATATTAGTACGGCAACCCCCGCCCCCCTTCCCCCCCTCCCCCCCTCATGGTGTTGCCTAATGATTTAATTGGCAGCCCGAACGAAGATGCTGAGGCCCTTTGCTACGTCCATGCGTATATCTCGTTCTCTTACCGCAAGAATCGGCCGTACCTAGGCGTGTATCTGCACAGTTTCGAAACTGGGGGCTGGTCTCATGGTAAGTTCTTCGTACTTCAATATTTATATCTGTTTCCTCGCTCATGCATATGTGGCCTCAGAAGATTATAGTTGTGGAAATGCCTAAAGGAAGAGATGTTCATTGTGGCAGATGATTGACTAGTGAGAGGAGGTACATGGTAATTCATAAACGGACTAAGGATATGAGTGTACTGTCATACATGAGTCACAACATGATTAGGATTAGTGCAAAATATTCCAAATTTACGATGAAAAACGGACATTTAAAACGTGAAAGGATGGAAAGATACACTTCCTAGAAAATAAGAATTGAATTACACACATAGGCGTAATTGGGGCCGTAAAAATAGAACATCTAAATCACCCAGGCGCGCCCGCATTGAAGCCTATTCACCATACCATACTGAACAATGCCTTGCGCGATCCATTGAGTAGGGCATTTCGCGAGCCGCCACCCTTCATGCGTCCTAGTATACACACACACTAAGCTAACTGGGGTTCTTAAGGGCTGACCTCACAGGCCACCGCACCACGTAATTTTTATCTGTAAAACCTCCCTTCATTTCTTACAATTTCTTAACTTTAAATATGTATAGGCGATGGTTAATGTTAGTGGTCCGTGAGACCCCCGGTAGGCTTACTATGTACTAGGTGACCCGCTTAAATCCCTAACCTGACTAAGTTAACAGTAGGCCATGACGGCGCCCCGAATTTCATACATAAATTGCCGAGTCTGCGAAGCCCAGGGTTGTCGACGTTGGCTGCGGATGCGTCATCGGCCTATCGGCTCGGGCGCTTGGTCTGGGCGAGGTCGCATCTTCGTCCGATGCCAACGGCGTTCCGGCTTCGGCCACATACAGTACAGATCCCATTGTCTCAGTCCCGCGCTTGAATAACTCACACAGAGTCCGCCAGCCGTAGCGATATGAATAGAAGGCTGGTCCAGGACGCGGATGTAGTTGCCAAGGACGGCATTACTCTAGCTCTACGCCACCCTTCTTCATCTACACCTCACTCGGAACAAAACGAGGACTAATACAGTACATGCGCCTCATCCCGCAGTGCAGATGACGTTACATGATCTCATGTCATAATCGGAAGATAATTCTGCAGCACGATCTATCGGGTTTGATATTATACGGTTACACTGCAGACTGCAACAATATGTCCCGGGCGTGGATTGGCTCAATCCATCCCCAGCCAAGCAAGGGTAATCAAGATCACAAACCCATGTTCTTAGGATTTTTAATTTGGGAACGGTGGCCTGGTAACGTGTGTTACTATCGCTTAAAGATAAAGCTCGCGGGTTCTCATCAACACCGTGCTGTCAAAACGTTATTTGATACATCATAAAAATGCATGTATTGTCTCATCTTAAGCCTCACCCAACTTAAGTTCATAGAAAGCCACGTCACAGCTTTCGAGCTCCCACACCTGCGTGTTCCGCAATCCCGCCCCCCTGAACAGATGCTCCCTCTCGTGCTTGTTGTATTTGTAACTACACCCAAACATCACCTTTTCCTCCCGCTTGACCACCGCCCCATCCATGACTGGCCCCAGTTTGACATCCTCGGCGCGTGGGATCAACGACGCCTCGTGCCGACCGAGCACGTAATTCCATTGGCTATGGAAGTACCAGTCTTCGGGGTCGAATAACGGCTCCCTGTTGCGTGCGCCTTGCGACTCGTTACATGGCTCCTCCTCGGCATTTGCCTGCCCCAGGAGATAATTGGCATATCTTAGCGCCTCGAGAGCGAACGGTACAACGCCCTCGCTTGTATACGCACGCAGAATCTTGGTTGGAACCCTGCAGGAATCTATCGTGAGGAGGATGGATGACGCTGCATTCCCCGCCAGGGCATGTTCCGCAATCTGACGAAGAAACACTGCAGCCGCCTCTCGGCCGTAATTGCCAATCGTGAGGCCAAATAGCAGCATGCAATGTGGTCGGTCACGGATCCCGGGGGTCTCTCTGAGCCACTTGAGGGCGTCCTCGAAGGTCCCGTGAAGAGCGGCAAAATGGACATGGTGAAATTCCTCCCTGGGAATAGCTTGCAGGGTCGATTTTAGCTCGGCTGCGCTGAGGTCTAGCGCGTAGTAGGTTACATCCTTTTTCTGACTTTCTAGAGCACGTAGCAGATGAAGTACTTTGTCACAGCTTCTATGACATGAACCCCGCCAATCAGCCAGATAGATCGGAACGGATTATCAGAATATGAAACCACTCACGCACTCCCCATATCAACTACCACGCTGTGATCGGCAATAGCTGATGCCATCCCATTTGCTTTTTGCTTCAAGATGCGTACTTCCTCGTGTCGCGGATAGAACTCAGGTTGGCACGAATGAGCGTTCCAGTATTGCAGCCCCTCAGTGCTGTAGAAGAGAAGGGCCGGAAGTGTTTTTGGCTCCCTAGTTAGTCCATTGATGACCTGTTCATGTATCGTCCTCTCGAATTCGGAATATCGAATATCGATGATTGTAGGGTTATTAACCTCGGAGGTTGTATTGCGCGATCCCATTTTAGAAACAGACGATGACTCCCATTTCACTGCCTTATCTCATTCACCTAAATCTATCTAAAGAGTGTATCCCAGGACTCATATATAGGCTTTTTTGGTCTTGGGTGTGGAGAGGAACACCTTTAGACTCTAATACCATAGCACCTGGCATCACAGCCATCTCTGCCGCAAATAGCCGGGTGCCTTCCACCCTCGAAATATCCCGCTCCCCACCTTTCTACATATTCCGTTTTCATCCCATTCTTCACTCCCCACGCCCAGTCGACTAATGAAAAGCTCGTCCTGATCTATATCCCGTTTAATATTTGCCAAGCGTTGGTAATTAGCACCCCAGTACACATTCTGAAACTCATCCTGACCGGGATCTGCTAGGTTGACATAAGAAACATGGAGATTTGGATCTAGCGAATAAAGAATTGGCATCTGAACATTGTGTAACTCTTCCAGTGCGTTTCTCTTTCCTGCCGCTGTCGGTTCCACACTTCTCACAAAGGTAATGAGATGTGCAGCAGTATGCCATGCGGGATGCATAGAGGTGGAGTTAATATTACCGCGACGGCCGATACTGCTAGTGAACAGGATATCATTTGGCTTCATTGGGAACCTGGATAATGCCTCTGTTATCCGAGCCGGCTCCCTGGGGGAGCTAAACAGCTCGTTAGATATCAGGACTGATGTCTGAAGTATTCCATAGTTTTCGGGATAAATGTCAGGCTTCATGCGAGTAACGAAGCTCACTTTGGGCAGGTACTCCGATGACAGATTGTAAGATAAGCCACTCCCATCCAAGAAGCTTAGTCGATTCTGCACGAGCGGCTCTACTGCAGAAATGTTGGTGACTCCTAGAAAATATAGCGTGAGGCTTGCCTCAAATGAGGTTTTGGAGGGAGGACTCATAAGGAACTGGCCGGAGACGTTTTCGTGCCGGAACATTTGCAATACTGTGAGGAGACCTGCGACTCCGTTATCCCAGAAGGCCTTACTGGGAATTGACGCGGACAGGGACATAGTTGACACCACAGCAGGGTAGTTTGGAAATACCCGGAACGTGGCCTGAGTGACCACTCCGAAAGTGCCACCTCCACCGCCTCTCAAAGCCCAAAACAGATCCGAGTTGTCAATTTCGTTGGCTACAACCAGGGATCCCTAAGGAAGGATTAGTATATACCAATAACAAGGCAAGGCAGGGGGGCACGACATACATTAGCCAATACGACCTCAAGTTGCAGCACATTATCGACAGCCAGCCCATGCGTCTGGCTGAGGATGCTGCAAACGCCTCCTCCAAGGAGAAAACCCCCGGCAGCGCCCACAGTTGGGCATTCCCCACCGATCGCGATGTAACCTTCCTGAGTACCCTTTTCATAGAGTTCCCAGTGCATTACACCAGCTCCAATGGTGACTGCAGGTCCTGAAGAGGTGGGTGCGCCTGGGGTCATAAAGTCTGCATGATATTGGATCCCTTTGAGTAAGTGGGTGTAGATTTGTAGCGAGTTCGGAGCTGAAGAACGACCGGAGCTGTCATGTCCTGTATTCTTGATGACGAGACGAAGATTGTGTTTCTTGGCGAAAATGACTGTCTTCTGCACATGCAGAGCCGATCGCACGTTAGCCGAATAGTGAGGCACACGGCCTTGTTGGCAAGGCATCTCTCTTGGCCCTCCAATGAGGCAGGGTTCATCCGCAACCCACCCACCTTCCCACACCCAATCTTGTAACGCTTCTGTATCCCAGATGTATAAGCACTCGGGTACGCGCAACTGACTGCCAAATTAAGACTGACCTGGCCGAGAGGCTCTCCAGCCGCTATCCCGCGCATGATGCAGTAATTCATCACAACTACTCTGGTGGAATGTCGGATCGTGACAGACATAGCCGAGTGGTCTTAGCCGGGCTAGGTTCCCGTTGATAGATGCGTTGAACAGATCCCATTCCTCGTCCGATGGCCAGCATGGTTCCCATGGTTGGCATCGACATGATGGAGAGGGGGTAGTGAGAAATAACGCCAACCAGCTAAGCAGTCCAACCACCGCGGCGGCGATAAGGTAGCAATGCATGTTTAGTACAACCAAGTAGTCGATGCGAGAATAGGCAGAATGGCTTTTAGTGAGCAAACCGATAGATAAAATTCAAAATCGTTGGTAGAGTCCTCTAGGCTATTTATTGACACGACAGATAGGGCGGCGTCCGATAGTGGTGTGTGAGTTAGCATGTTGGTGCATGAAGCATTCATTTCTCTAATATTTCGGCGAGTAATGCACCTATGTGGGCCTGGACACATCTAGCCTAAGGTTGAATGCCAGATTCAGCTATCAATGCTTCTCTCACTTGTGTATCGACAATTGTCAACGACTATGCATAAGGGGTCACTAAAATGGACCCCGAAGGAAAACCGCGAAACGCATGGATCTTCTACAAACTCGATATAGCAACCTAGGTACTTGGTTATGCTATGTTAATATAGATGAATTCCTTTCATGAAATGGTGGAAAGTAAATGCGATTGCGAAGTGTTTCATCTATTACCATACCATATATAGCTAGTAACAACTTAGTAGATCGATATAGGGAGTCTGGGAATTGTTGGGGAACAAAGAAATCGAAAGCATTGATGAAACTATTCTATTACATTGTAATATATGCTTAACACTGTCTCACTTGTGATATCTACGAGGTTACAACCTCTAATCGTGCGTCTTGAAACATCAGCTCCTCTTCTTGTGGTCGATCGGCAGCTTATTCGCGACCAAACCAATAACTCCAGTTAGTCTTGTAAAAAATCAGATAAATGATTCCTCTAATGCCATGTATGGGATCACCACTTCCGGTACTACTGGCAAGCCCAAGTTGGTGGTGATTGAGAATCAAGCGTTCCTTGCCAATATGCGATCTTTAGTTGACCGCTGGGGGTTCACGGTGAACTCCCGTCTTCTTCAGTTTGCCTCTTACAGTTTCAATGCCATGATCGTAGAGCACTTCATAACAATGCTTGCTGCTTGCTGCTTGCTGCATCTGGATCCCACTGGCGTATGACAGCGATAACCGTCTTGTCATGACAACTCCAAGGCCCCGATTGCCTAGGCCAGCCGCCGCATCTACTTTACAAACACTAGTGCAGGCCGGTGATCTCATGAACAAGGGTATAATAGACGGATGGGCCTTTCACATAGGTTTATTCCATATCTATGGCCAGACAGAGTGCAGAGCTGTCAGTTCTATCCGTAACGTGATTCCAAATGCCAGAATCCGAAAAATATTGGTTTTGTTGAATGGAGTATGTATGAATCCGTACGAGGAAGTGTCAGGCATAATCTATTCTACTATGCCACAGAGAAGAAAAGGAAACAAGAAGGGCGAAGGCCGTACGAAGCGGAGAGATCCCTTTTAACCTAGCTAGCCCCTGAGCTAATACTGTTGCAACAAACACAGTATTGTTGTTCCAACAGGTTTCACTATATGGTACTTTCTGGGTAATCAACCCAGAAGAGACAGGGGATATTTCCTTGCCTATCGGAGCGGAAGGGGAACTGATAATTGAAGGTTCAATTCTCGCTCGGGGATGCCAGGGTGATTCACAACCTCGCTGGTTATAATAATTCAGGGGAAATTGGGGGGGAAATTGTCTCTACTGAACTGGACACATCGTTAAATACGATCTGGATGGCTCCGTTTCCTACCTACGACGTAAAACTTATCAGGTAAAACTCCGCAGCCAGCGACTCAAATTACTAGAGGTCGAATATAATGTCCAGAATTGCTTCCCAGGCGCAATTGAGGTTGTCGCTCGTGTCATCGAACACCCAAATACATTGTCCAGCAATTTGGTTGTTGCGATCTTGTAATATCTTACCATCGAACGTATCGATGAAGTCAGACGCAAAAGACGATTAAATATCCACAGACAGTGGGCCTTTTCTGACAATGAAGAATTCTCAATTTTTCACCGACACACTCTCCCCCGGGCTTCCGCTCCCGGAGAGAGTTCATTCGTACATGGTTCCTAGTCTTTTAGTGCCCGTCGCACGCATTGCACTCCATGCTAGCGGGAAGGCTAATCGTAAGAAAATAGAAGAGTAGAAAAATTATGTTTCCATTATGGTAATTATTCCGACGTCTCATCACACGCACGAAATACAAGTGTCACGAACCCAAGTATGCAGTAGGCAATAGACTCTTTTTGTTGCACAGGGGCCTCAAAGTTATGTCAGGCTATCCTCGATACATATATAAAAGTCTCTTTGTCTCTGTGCCTTGTGACAACAAGGTATCTGCGCTCGTACCCTCAATGTAACCACCCCATAACGTCATCATACGCGACAGCCCCCTCCGTCTGGAGGAGGTTCTATTACATCCATTCAGGTTTCCGTGCAATACTAGGCGAGAGGAATGCCCATTATGATTACTAAGATTTGTACACACGAATGATTGAGAGCTTGACGGTGGGACGGGTCTCGAAAAGTCTGCTTGCGCTGTCCAAACCTGACGCTACAAACTCTGTCAATGCTAAACCCTCTCTATATATTAGCCCTGAGTAGCTAGCAAATTGCAGGGCCATTTTACAACCTCGATTAGTCCCAACTCAGACTGTTGAAGATGCATGCTCATGCTCTCTAGCCCGACAATGGATTCTCAGTAGCCACGCCCGTAACCCCCGCTACTACGACGAAGCTTTATATTAGTAGAGAGTTGTCAGTAACAACCTAGTTAATATCGGTTATCTTCGCTGTGCATAGCGTCGGGTGGTCGATCGACATGCAATACTTCGTCTAGTTTCCCGGAAATCCCATAGAAAGGCTATTCTGATGAGGCGATATGGTCATAGTTCCAACCACTGGTAGGGTTAGTTTTGGCTAGTTGTCATTGCACAAAGGAGGAAATCACCTATCAATGTGACAGAAGCTATCTGGCTAGTATATATACACGCGCCCGGCACCTCCGGCCTCCTGTGGTTAATTGTAGCGTTCCGTGACGTCCTTGCATCAACTTCGTCCCTGTACGCGTGTCTCTAGTGTCTCACTGGGTAGCGCTCCACCACCAGCAGATCCAGATGCTGACCTGTGGCATGATAGATTAGGACGGCTTAGTCCGGCAAAGCACATCATGGCCGAGGGACACGGGGCTCCGATCACTGGCTCACTATTTGAGTGTGCCAGTAACGGACGATTATATCCTTGCTAGGGACATTTATGATCTCGTGCTAACTCCACGCTTACAAGTTGAAGGTGATGCACACATTCCCGGTAATAACATGCCTGCGGTTCCCTAGTTCCAAAGATAGCTTCCTAAAAGGCTTGAAGATGGTTCCTACAAGCACAGATTTCAGTCAGGAGCTGGCAGATTGGTTTGTTTCCATCCTGCGCAAAGTGATCCTACACATGCCCTTCGTGGTGCTTACTATTAGAAATACATAATACCGGTATCACCTACCGTTTTATCGTCTGCCAATACTCGTGGATAAGGCCATATCTACCCAAGGACCTACCTACCTAGGTAGCACGTCCTCTATCCTGTCTGGAACTCTAGATTGAGCTATCCATTTCCTTTGCTTTTAACGAAGAAGTTTACGACCGAGTGAAATGAAGGTAAAACGAAAACAGGACTTCTCCCCTGTAGCTGGGAGGGAGCGGAGCCACGAGCGCGAAGCGGACGGTAGGTACCTAAGAAGGAGGCCTAGAAGTGGAAGTGCAGCCTTCGGTAGCTTACCTCAGGTAAGGGCGCGAGGGCATAAGCTATACAGGCACTGTCAGGATCTCTGTGGTTGGGGGTATGCAATGACTTCTATTGTTGCGCAGGGGTTCTAATCTGGTGAGGCTACGCAATATCGGTCTATATACACGCATGCCCTTTGTTCTCGATCAAGGATCGTGACAGGCACAGTCGAACACTCGGTACAAAGTGCTCTGCTAACTCATTGTGACGGTGCAACGGCCTGGGTACCCGGCTGGCTCTCTGGTGGCCGAGTGACTCCCACCGGATACCTTATTCTAGTAGCCCTGAAAGCGCTTTTTATATTCGCGTATTGATTATTAGTGCGGTTGCGAACGCTATTCTTCAGCAAAGCGTGATAAATTTGCTTGTCGCGCCTCGTCCAGTCTAAAGGCCTGAAGCCTCACATATCCCGGCAACATCACAATCCAATACACCCAATTGAACATATTCAATAAACTGAAAAAAAAGGTTTCAACTCCGGTGGCCACACACTATAAGCCATACAGGTATAGGCTGCTTAGCATATAGGTAAAAGGTCATATAGCGCCTTAAAGAAATCCGGGGAGAGAGCGAACGGTAGTGCGCAGCGCCCCCGCGAGCATAGCAAAAGGACACGAAGCAATGGAAGGTTGGCCTCTCGGGGGTATACTTATGACGCGAATGGATGCCCTTAGAAGGACGATAGTTTTCCAATACATAAACTTGAAAATAGGTTATGACCATCTGCAACTCAACTTTCCGGCACGAAGGGTCACTTGTGCACAAGGTAATAGTGAGGTTAAAACAATGCAATTTTATGTAATGAAGGAGTGTACTATTCAAGTAAGACCACTCCCTGAGTCCCTTAGTCCTTTTATTTAAGTAGGTAGTTAGATCATAAACTTATTCTTTTTCCAAAGAAAGGCGACCGCAGTAATACTACTTTAAGGAGTTTAAAATTAATTATTAGGGAAATGCGAGCAAACAGAGCTTTTAAGTGTAGAAGCCATATACTACAGACATATTGGAATATTTAGTTTACTGCCCCTGAACCCAACTTCGAATAGTTATATACCAACACCATGTTTTTATGTGCCTTGTATATTTAATACGATGATTAAAGCTATAATTTCACTCTCTACTCTGGTACTAAAACTATTCGTCGATAGGAAGTAATGCCGAGGTCTCTCTTATCAGTCACCATTAGAATAATATGAAAGTCCTACGATATATATTAGCAGCGTCATAATGCAACCTCGCCAGGAACGTACCAGTCTTGAGATGCCCATCACTTGCCCGTAGGCAGCCAGAAGAGCCACGTTAGGTTGCACATTGACAATTAAGCCCTGCTCATCGATATTTGTGATGCTGACAAACGGACTCTCGGCGGGAAAGGGGTACAGGGGCTGAAGTGTTGGCTCTTGGTAGTAGAACCACTGGAAGTTGAGTTCATTGTTATCAGGGTCCCAGCTGTCCGATGCATCCAAAACAACTGATGCGCCCGAGGAGAAAGACACAGTCCAAGGGTCCGGTCCACACGTGCCGTTCACGATGGCCACCGGAGGATGGTTGTTAGCTTCATATTGTCCACTTGCAGCCCACTGCATACGGGCCGCGAAGTCATGTTGGTAATGTTGTCGCCATCGCCAAATGGAGGCGAACTGGCTGACGAAAGTGTCACCGTTGAATCCCTCGACTTGGTCCGCCGCATTAGCGTATAGCAGCTGCTTGCCGGATGTATCCACCAAACTATATCTCCCACCCCAGCTACCCCATGAGGGCTGTTCTGGATAACTGAGGCCATTCTGGATCAGGGGAAAAAACGAAGGTGTATCCCCCTCCATGATATAAGTAAAGTTAGGATAATACTTCCCCAGCTCACCGATACGAATGTGACTTTGAAGCCAATCATTAGTTACAAGAGAGCCGTCAGGGCCGCCTTTGTCAAAATGATAGAGGCCTTCCCCCGAAATGCCTGTCCATGTGGCCATAGTGTATAAGCTGTAACCGTGAATTGACGTAACGAAGAACAAAGCGGGATACTTCGTACGGATCCATGGACCTGCGTCGTCTTGATCAGAGATTGTATAGACACGCAAACGTTCAATAAACGCTTTTATTTTGTCTGTGTTACGCGTTTTTGAGACGGAGTTGAGCGCCTCAGCCAGGACATTAGCACCGCCCCATATCGTCACCCACAGCGGATCTTTCGGGGAAGCTTCATCAGTCGCGTGGATAAGGGCCTGTGCTCCTTCGCTGAGTGGCAATTTTAAAGCAGCTAATCCAAACACCGGATGGCCAGATGAGACCTTGGAAAGCAGCGTCGCAGCGGAGGGGTATCTTCCGCTTGCTGGAACATTTGCATTGAGATTTGCGGTGATATTACCATATGCTGTAATAACTCGACGAATAGTTCCAGCACCAGTGGTATTCCTCAACCATGTGGACGTCGTGGCCGCGATACCCCTGATATCGATCTCGTTGCTATAAGTGAGCAGGCGAACCAGACTCATTTGATCGTCAGGTTCATTATCTATGTCAGTGAGGACAAATAAGCGGTGTTTTTGAAGGTACTTCGCATCTTCGCATTGGCCTGGAGAGGCAGAATTCCCATCAGAGCGTATCACAGAGGCCAGAGGCTTGATACCAAACACTAGCGAAGGCAACAAGGCGAGGATGGGTAACTTCATTTTGCTCGGCCCAGTACTATAGCGCTGGTTACGCCTTAAACCAATATCTCTGCTCCTCTGCAATTCTACCAAAGCAGATCAAACGGAAGACCCCGCATTATATACTCTCCAATTCGTACACGGCCTTTCCCACTTTCAACCACTCATCCCAAGCGTTGCGCAGCTTGTTCCACTCCCCTTAGAACGCTTGTCAAGGATCTCCTCAGAATGCCTGATAACGTGGCCGCACTATTAGTTGATATAATTTCGTTAATGACATTGATTGTGGATGCGATATTTCCAGTGGACGTGTATAAAACTAGACTCCCTTTATAATACTTATTCACCACCAATACTATTGACTATAGCTGTACAGTGCAACTAAGCTAACCAGGGGGGTCACGGGCCCTGGGGCTACGGGCCACCCCTATAATCGTAAATCTAAATTATAAAACCCTAATTCAACAAGCCAATAA
>MU384108.1:0-34458 GCA_022495065.1 Xylaria telfairii | reverse complement strand
ATAAATACTTTATATAAAACCTCTGTATTTAATTAGCATAATAAATATTTTAAAAATATTATAATACGTACGTGGTTAAAAATATTGTATTATTTAAATAAAAACGCGTAAATCTGTATATTCTAAAAGCATGTGTGTGTTGTATGTAAATTTTGGGTGGGGCGCGACACTTCGTTTCGAACTTAGTGTACCATTGAGTTCACAACAAGTTAGGTTAAATCAATCGTAGCTCAAGAAGTTAAACCTCTCTAGCCAAAAAAAAAAAAAGCAATCTTTAAAACGCCTATTAAATCATGACCTATACGGAGGTCGCTTTCGAAAAGGTTTTCCTACCGCCTTTTACCCCCTGCCCCCTGTTTACATTTATGGCCAACTGCCCTTACCGGCTACAGCTGGCTAGTTTGCCTGACTGATGGCTTACAGGTGAGCCCTGCAAGCCTCCACCTGTCAGATTCTGTTGTCAGGGCTTAGTTCTGCCGGCAGAATTATTGGAACCCAAGGCGGTAGGAAAACCTTTTCGAAAGCGACCTTCCGTATATACCTAGATATCACTCATGATACTAGGCTATAATAAAGTCTGGTAATAGTAAGTAGCCTTACGTAGTATCCCAGAAACATTATTATAATTTGATATGGCACCCCATGGAACAGTTGTTGATTCTACAATACTGCCATCCTAACAAAAAAAACACCTGGTATCATTTGGGGGGTGAGGCTAGCCCCTTATTATGCCTTTAAGCTGCGTGCATTCTTCGCGTATGGCGCATCACATTGTCCGCCCTCCCCACATATGTACAATGTGGGAAAGTACACGGCACCTGCTGTGAGGGGATGTTGTTCTCGGCGGCGTAAATCGGATGTGTAGACCATATGTGTCGATTCAGATCCCTATTTGACGGGAACGACTTTGGGCAGAGAGAACAGTTGCGAGGTTTATGTTCACGCTGAGACCGCGAACTTGTAAAGCCATAAAATTAGCAACAAATCTATACGTCGTGGTAGTAATATTAAATACCGTGTCTGTTTTGCCTGTTTAGTCTGTAGGTCGTCTGCTCCCACAATCGAAACAGTGGTGTTGGTTTCGAAAAAACGCTCTTGGTGGTCAACCGGTTGGTATGAGTGAGGGCCTTGATGGTTTCTCGTTGCGGGATCAAGGGTCGCCATGCCGGGTTGCAAGAAATTTTGCTGTTGATGGAGACCGACGAAGCCGGTCCCAAGGCTTTGTGAGCAATCTGGCCAAAATTCGGCCGACACCGAGCTTTGAGTGCTGTGGTTCATGCCCATAATACTTTGCTGGGTCCCACCATAACCGTCACTCGAAGAAAGATCACAAATATTGCTGGTAGCGGCTGAGGAGGCCCCTAGATAGGAAAATGGTCCAAATTCGTCTGTATTCTCGGTCCAAGTCTCAAACGGAACATGGGCATTCGGGGTTATAGAGTAGCAGGGGATCTCCTGCGTAGGTTCCGTATATAACCAACTGTTTTGATCCATTTTAGGCACTAAATTGAGTGTAAATAGGCGTTTAATGTTGGACGTTTTCTTGAGAATTATTTAATCCGGTTCTTAAGCCAGAGGTTGACAATTATCAAATTAGCATCTTCTCTTGGGAGCCTTCTCATTCTTTCACAAAACTATTCTCCTTCTTATACCTGTTTCACGGGGTATTCTCTCAGCATTCTTTTAGTATGTTGACAGCATGTAGGCAACAAAGTGAGATTTCTCTGTACAGTTATAATAGCCTCACGCAGATGTTTTAGAGGCTCTCGTACAACAAGAGTTTATTACCTACCACATACAGTGCTTGTGACAGTGCTACCTTCTCTCACACACTAGTTTTAAGAAAAGTATTTTAATAATATTTGCTCGTTAATACTTGTCAGGATCTCTGTGGTAGGGGGTATGTAACGACTTCTATTGTTGCGCAGGGGTTCTAATCTGGTGAGGCTACGCAATATCGGTCTATATACACACATGCCCTTTGTTCTTAAGGGTCGTGACAATACTATCTGTGGACTTGCGCAAAAATAAGTAGTCCATATACATTTGTTTAATTGGACTTGACTGGTCAGTAGTTTTTGCGTACGATCCACATTTTGCACTTTCGTGAGGCCTGCTTGTGATATAGTCAGCATCTGGAGCCTCTACCTGCCAAGCCAAGTATGTCACCATTGTTACATTTTAATAATGCTTCGGACACAATTACAACAACTATTACTTCTTAATGGGTGAATATGAGGGGTAAATTGCTACGTTCAGATATTATTAATTGGCAATAACCATTGGTGGAGGTTTTTTTGCGCATGAAGAGGGAGAAAATTGCTGGTGATCTAATGGTTGCTGTATTTTTGCGCAAAGTCGTCGTACTGGCGCCTTGTGATCGGAATACATCAAACCCAGCTGCAATAATCATTGGCTCTATCAAGTAGGATTTTTGCGCGGATAGGAGGCGGCATGCAGGCTCAAATCATCTGGCTAGGAATAAACCCCAATTGGCTCTGTGGCGGAGGGTTTTTTGCGCAGATCAGAGGCACCAAGCAAGCCAAAGCCATTAGATTAGCTAGGTAAAAATGAATGATTGGACAGCCTAATTTTGTGTTTGCAGACATAGTTCGCGCGCCACGCAAAGATGCCTAGTTAATACATGGCCTCAATCTTACGAAAAGGAGTTGAAGTAGTGGCAGCCGAACTTTGTTGAGGCTTTCGATTTCAAGTCTGTCACGGTATAGTGGATCATGCGGAGAGGGTAAACCCGCCCTACATGATCCCTGTATATAAATAGGGATGTTCTGAACGCAGTTCAGGAGCTTAGAACTTAGACCTTAGATCATCACAAAACACTTCAGCTGATCGCTACCCATTTCAACGCGAGAAAGTTTTATCCGGTCTTGCCAGTTTTCCTAGAGCCATGGAAGCATCACATATCCCACCACTCGCTCCCTCCACGACACTGCCTCGTGCTGAGGGGGCTAAGTTGCACGCTCTCCCACCCCACCTGTCCCGCGCTCACCCTTATAAGGTGTCGCCATTGTTGTCGCGTGCTTCCGCCAGAATTTCGGGGTCAAGAACGAAGGCCAGAAGAGGGCCGGGTCGACCTCCTACCGCCCGGAAACTATGGCAGCAGTCCGCTATGAAACGTCGGCTTATCCGGCTTTATCTATATACCCACGAGTCGACCTTGAACACTAAGGAGATCAGCTACTTGATCTCCAGCATCGCTAATCTGGAGAAGCAACCTGAAAGGTACTTTCCGAAACATTGCTATTAGACTCACATATTGTGTAATGTGCTAATAAATATCGAACTGTCGGTTACAGGGCGACCCTAGAACCTTCGGCTGGTATAAACATGAATTCAAAAATTAGGTCTACGCAAAATGAGTTACAGCAGCTTTTGGAACGAAACTATCGTGACCTACGACCCCGTAGTCGCGAAGACGCTCGTTATAGGATGCAAAAGTTTCGTCAAGTCAGATATGGCCGAGTCATTAAGAACAAGACGCCTCTGACCTCTGATATTCTCGAGAGCAACAACCCTGGTACTAGTTACCATCAAAGCTTCCCTATTAACCCCAGAGGAACGCCTCAAATGCCAGATATCAATGGTACTTATCCTGAACCTTTTATACCCGACAGCATTCCAGGAGTCTCACCCACCATTGTAGATATCAATGGTACTTATCCTGAACCTTTTATACCCGACAGCATCCTAGAGGTCTCACCCACCATTGTAGATATCAATGGTACTTATCCTGAACCTTTTGTACTCGACAGCATCCCTGGGGTCTCGCCCACCATTGCAGATGTTAATATCTATCACGGATCTACATTTTCGTATGACCTGGTAGACTCAGGAGACCTGCAGGAGCACACAGAAGTAGTGTCTCGTGAACATGTCCGCCTCTCTTGGGTTCGAGAAAGAATTAGGAGTATTTCGGGGAGCACTCGTTCTTCGAGGGCCTACGCGGAAATTAGAAGTCTTCTCAGTCGATTTTCATCTAGATCCTCACGTCTTTCCCGGAATACAACCTTGGCGCGGAGGGACATTTGTTTTCCTGCGGTGGCAGGAGGTCCTTTCCTTGCGCCAGCAGGAAATTCTTTTCTGTCCGCCCTAAGATTTGGCAGATCCACTCATGATGACAATACGGTGCTAATCAACCTATGCTGCCAACCCAATCTAGCACGTGGTGTATTTTGTCTTCATCGGAGATTTCTTATGTCTTCTCAGGGAGATCTCTCTAATCCGGAGTTGAATAACGTGGGGCTCGAAGACGAATGCTTCACCAAAGAGAAGGGCAAGGACCTGTGGAACCAGACAACACTGCATTTGGCCGCCAAATGGGAATCCAATGAGCTTACGCTGCTTCGTATTTGGCAGTTTCTTGACAAATATACAAACCCTCGGGCAGTACTAAATATTAAAAGCATCGAAGGGCAAACGTTCATGCATATTCTCGCCAGGCGATGGTGCCACCTAGGGCTGCAACCAGGCATCACACTAGGTTCATTTTGTTCCAAAGTAAAATCCCTGGGATATGCATTTGACCTACCGGATGCCAATGGCCGGACATTTTTTGATTGCTTTCTTTGTGGGCTGGAGTCTCTACAGATATCACCATCAACATCAGACATGATAAACGAGACTCTTCGCAGCCTCATAGAATTGAGATGCGATCTCGACTTTCTCCAGATAACAGTTATGCTGACAGAAAGCCTAATTCCTTGGACGCTTAACCCTTTGTTCATGCCTAACGAATTTTCCACCGTCTTCGATAGAAGGACCGCTCTTAAGGCCATCTCCACAGCCCCAGAAGTATTTCCCAATTTGACCGAGAACCAATTTCATCTGCTTTTAAAGTCGAGACGCTTAACACCCAACCTCATTTACGCGCTAACTATTGCCGAAAACTCAGCCGCAGACGACATGAACGGGTACGACATGGAAGGGAAAACTTGCCTTATGGTTCTTATCGAGATGGCCCGCCCTTACAAATCGTCTCTACAATACGATGGTCTGTTGGATGCATTCCTATCTAACGGGGTAGACTTGCAGCTAGTTGATCTAGAGGGCAACACAGCATTACATTATGCAGTTCGCGCACAGTCACCTAGTATCGCGAGTCGACTTATTTCTGCCGGCATCAATGCCGGTGCCCACAATCTCTGGGGTAGGAGCGCCATTCATTTGGCAACAGAAGATTATTGGTTAAGGAGTCGTTTGGACCAGATAGGCACTGGGTATGCCCGGTCTCAAAGAATTCTCGTGCGTCTATTTGATATCCACGGAAAAATAAAAGAGCGACAAAAAGCCAAAGAAAAACCACAGGCTTGGGAGGAGCTGGGGGTGATGTTGAGGAATTGTGACGTACCTCAAATTCCTAATAACGGTCATGACTGGATGGGCGAGCCTGAAATCAACGAGCTTCCAGATAACGTCCTAGGGAAGCCCAGGGCGTTAAAAAGAAACGAGCGTCTATACAGCATCCCCGAAAGCGATCTTGAAAACAACGAGATTCCAAGAACACCTATGCCCATAAGCGAGCCTGAAATCAACGAGCTTTCGGATGAGTGTAGACTTAGCGAGCTTCCAGATAACGTCCTAGGGAAGCCCAGGGCGTTAAAAAGAAACGAGCGTCTATGCAGCATCCCCGAAAGTGATCTTGAAAACAACGAGATTCCAAGAACACTTATGCCCAGCAGTGAGCTTTTCAGGAGAGGCGGCCTAAGGAAGGGGAGGGGCGCAAGTCAACGGACGAGACATCCGCAACGCGCTGCAGACAGCGATGACCCTTGCCGAGGCCGAGTACGAGGAAGACCCCGACTTCAACCCGGGAAAGACCACAATCATAGTATAGCAGTCGCGCTTTGAAAGGGTCCTCGATATCAGCGAGAAGTTCCACGCGTACGTGAAGAGTATCAGGAAGGAGGACGAGAAAAAGCGGGCGGCGAGTTGGTATGACCGAAATAATTTCTACGCTGAATCTATTAGAGGCGGCAATGTCTATTGAAGTGGCACGGGTGGCTGAAGCAGATTACTAATACTCTCTCTTACGTGTGGCAAGGGGATTTATGCAGGGAGATAAATAGGGGACATAGGGCTACAGTGACTCAAAGAAACAGGGCAGCACTGCGTTCTTTTTATTTTTATTTTTTGGTATGAATTTACAATTACTTTCTCTTGATCAAGAGGTTCCCCAACTATTTGAGTGAATACAGGAATGAATGGATGAGTAATTAAAGGTTTCCTCCATTTAATTACCAGCTTAGGTGCAGCGGTCCTAGCCTAGTTCACTATCCGGATAATTAGGGGATGAGAGATAGTACTTGGGAAATCGTCTCCGTAAGAAGTAGAATGACATGAGGATTGATGATTCGAATAGTTTCATTTGCATCTAAAAAGCCATAACTGGTCCAACTACCAGATCCCAACGCTTAGCTACCCAATCATTTTGAGACCAATCAATCAATCAATCAAACACATCAGTCGCATATCGAACGTTCCTCAGTCCCTCCCACCACTCCTCGACGTTCTCCTCGGTCGTCTCCTCGCCGCGGCCCCTGATCCTGTCCACGATTAACTTGACAACCTCGGCTTTGACGCCCTCGCCGATGGCGCGCGAGCCGCAGATATATAACCTGGCATTCTGGTCCCACAGGGGGACGATCTCGTCGTAGTGGGTGCGGACGAGGTCCTGCACGTACTTGTCGCCGTTAGACTTCTCGGTGGCCCTGCTGTAGGCCCGTTTGACGATGACGGCGCCGGCCTCCTCCCACTTGGCGAACTCGTCGGCGTATAGGTCGTCGCGGCCAGGGCTGCGGCATCCGACGAGCAGGAGGGCGGGGGCGAGCTTGCGGCCCGCGGCGATCATCTCGGCGCGCTCTTGAATGAAGCCTCGGAACGGGCTGATACCGGTTCCCGCGGCAATGCAGATGACAGGGGTGTTCTCGGGATTCTGTGGCAGGTGGAACGCGGCGTGGGACTGGCGCACGGCGACGTGCAGCTTGTCCCCGGCTTCCAGGGAGTCCAAGTACGACGAGGCGACGCCTACATGGGTGCCCTGCCCGGATTTCGACGGCGCTTCGAGCACGGCGAATGTCAGGGTGACATGGGATGAGTTCCACAGCGGAGAAGAGGAGATGGAACTGCGGCTTGTCAGCGAGGATGCACTTCCCTGTCTCGGGAATAATAATGGGCTTACTATTGTCGCACACGCATGGGCGGAAGCATAGCGAGGAACATTCCTAGAGGGAGCTCGATTTCGGGGAATTTCTCTAAGAGATCGAGGACTGAGATACGTTTCTCTAGTATCTCTGTGTAATCCTCATTCGCGTACTTCTTCAGGGTGTCCTTGTCTTCTTGTTTGCTCGCAGTCTCTGCTAAAGTAAGAATATTCTGTTCTCGCCGTTAGCCATTGTTTCTCGCCTATGCCATCGTTTTTCTTACCCTCTTTGTTGCTGGCTGAGCTAGTTCGACGTATGCGCTGAACACACTCTGCGCTGGCATGGAGGTTTGCGTCGGAAGAGGCGTGTTGGCAGCGCCTCCGATTGTGAGATGAGCATCCCATGCCAGCTTGAAGCGCCGCATCACGCGCTGTACCACCGACTTGGGGTTGATAGGCAAAACTGCCAAATAGTCGCCTGATCGATAGGTCTGCCCGCTAGGTAGAGCAATCTCGATGTGTTTCTTGGCTGGCTCGCCGTCGGCTGTTAGTTTGCGAGTTTCCACTACAAATGCTTCCATCACGTCTTGGCGAAGAGTTGATGTCCGGGGGTTCGTAATCTCGACACTCAAGCTTGCAGATTGCAAGTCCTTCGAATTTTCGGTACCGTATTTTTGATGAATAGCTGGCCAGAGAACGTTATCTTCCCATGTTTCGAAGTCGGTAAAAGTGTCTGTCGACCCGGCGTCCGAGAGCCCCATCTCTGCGATACGGGAGGCACCGTTCTCTTCCAGCTTAGCATTGACGAGTTTGGGAATACGATGGAACGTCTGAGCCCAATCATGATGGCCAACACCAAAGACGGCATAATCGACGCCCTCGAGCATCTTCTCGTCCTTCGAACCAGAAAGCCAGGAGCAGAAGAGAGCGGCGTTGTCAGGAGGCTCTCCCTCGTATGATGCTGTGATAACCACTACCGGCTGGTTCTTGGGTAGCGCACCGTTGGCCGTATCCAAACAGTCGACCTTGTCGACGGCAAAGCCGTGACGAGAAGCGTCACTAGCTAGCCGCTGGGCCAATGATTCGCAAGTGCCACTGTTGCTGCCATAGAGAACGGTTATCTTCTGCCCATTTCCTAGAGTCGAAGTAGTTTCCTCGGTATGCAATTTGGATGATTCCTCCGAGAGGCCCCTGCCGGCTAGACGGTGTTCTAGTTGGGTTGGTGAGAGGCCATCGCGGATGATGGCTCGCATGAGGAAGTTGTCAGGTTTGATGGTCAACGTTTGCTTGATAGCTAAATTGTAGGTGGGATCGTGCATCACGAAGTTGAAGTTCTGGAAGAGCACAGCCATAGCTAAAATTGCTTCTTGCATGGCGAATGGTCGGCCGATGCAGGCTCGAGCTCCATTTCCGAATGGCTTCCAAGCATTCTTGGGTAATTTGTTGAACGCTTCATCCAACATTCTCTCCGGCTTGAATTCAGTAGCGTCATCACCCCAGACAGCTGGGTCGAGGTGAGAACGGGCAAGGAATAGCCCACACGGCTCGTCTTTAGCGACGGGATATCTTCCAGCTAATAACTGGTCTTCAAGGGAGACCACACTAAATATCGAGATAGGTGAGTCAAGTCGTAGGGTTTCACGTAAAACCTAACAAGGAATCAGCCGGGCTCCTTCATGCAGAAAAGGGTACATACAGCCGTGATATAAGGCAACTTAGAGATGTGTTCAACCTTGATGGGACCTTTCCCGATGACCTCGTCGACCTCCTCCTGGACTTTCCGATACGCGTCCGGGTTCTTTAATAGTCGGTAGAAAGCAAACGACAAAGTCCCAGAGGTGGTCTCGTGGCCGGCACTACCAATTAAGTCAGTTCATGCCCTTTTAAGCGTACTTTTTCAGGATTTCAGATATTTCAACACATCGTCTTGGACTAGAAAGGAAATCTTGTGCTCCAAAGCTGCCGAAACAAGAAGGAAATGACTCAGAGAATTGCTCACATGAGAAATGTGATTAGATTGTCGATGATGCTCGAATCACTCATATGTTTCCCGGTCTTCGGGTCGACGCCGTTGAGCATGGCGTTCAAAAGATCTTTGCGGTCATCAGGATGCTTCTTTCTCGCCTCAAGAACTTCTTGAGCCGTATTTCTCAGAACCTCAATGTCCTGCCAGTAATTGGCGTCGTCGGCTCGGTAAAAGAAGGAGGGTAGCACTCGGCTGGGTCGTTTTCCAGACTCGATCAGAAAGCCACCCATCGCCTCGATCATGGGATGCAGTTCCTTGGCATAGAAACTGTTAAAGCGGAAACCCATAGAGCACAGAGCGAGGGTATCAAGAGCCAGGCGGGTGAAGTCGTCAGATGCCGGAATTGGTGTGCCAGGTCCATAGCGAGCGAACTTCAACGCCATCTGGGTTGCAATATCGTGCATTTCCTCGAACATGCCACGAATGGACAATGGTCCGAACCTATGACTGTCAGTACCAATCCGGATTACCCCAGTCGTTAAAATTAGCGACGACCAGATGGTGAAGGACATACTAGGGGCCGATTAGTATGAATGTCAAGCGGATGATGACATGAAACGGCTTACCGCTGGCATTAGCACGCGGTGGGCTATACCCCAAGCTTCCTCGCCTGGCTTTGCCTTGATACGGCCGTCAGCACGCAGTAGGCAATTTTGGCACCCTGACGGAACTCACTGTGAAAAGCCCATCGTGCACACCATTTCTAATTTCCTGTACCCCGGGTGAGCGATACGCAACGCATGATGGGATGGAGACGACAAACCTCGAGAACACCATTGGGTATTTTGGTAAAGCGCTTCTCGTCGCATAGCTCGTCAATCAATCGGTGGCTATTAGCCATGACAATAGTCCTTGCGCCAGGGAAATATAGACGATAGACCTCGCCTACAGACTATGTCAATATAGCGTCCCCCCTCCATACATTTGCTTGCATATTTCGTTGGTACGTACCATACTTATCGGCGAAGTCAGAAAAGGAGCGGCGCTGGGCCACGGGGTCGATCTGAGTGGCATTGCCAACGATGGGCAGGCCTGGAGGCGAGGGGATGGGTGTCACTGTCGCCATGATTCTCTTCTTATCACGTACGGCGACACGAATGGCTTGGATTGGGGACGTTGAAGAGACGCAACAGCGGGGAGACACTATAATATACGATTTTCACAATTGGTGTTGAAGAGTGCTTGGCGCATAACGGCTGACTTGGGTACCGAGGAGACGGCGTCAAGTCACGAATCGCACTACTGCGAAGGTCATGCACTACCGGAGCAATGCTAGACCCCGCTGTGGTGCCTGTGGAGGCTGTGGTGGCTGTCATGATGCCGGTGACGCCGGGATTCGCGTTGCTTAGCAGGACGGGAGTTATGCGGTCAAAACACGACCCCTGACCGCCCTGATGAGCCGAGGACTCTCCACTCAAGACAAGTGTTTGACCACCTACCCACGATGTGCATCTGGGTGGGGTTGTAAGGCTGAAGAGCCGAGGCACCTCACGTCGACCCCTTTCGAAACGCCTGCTTGCTGCGGTGGCGTTATACTGTACTGTCTCTAGCGCCAGCACGAATGGCGAGATGTCAATCAAGCCACGAGACGGCCCACTGCCCACTCGGGGAGCCAACGAGATGACGCTTGAAGTAAGGGAGCCATCCCTTTTAGGCTCCGATATTCCCATTGGCATCGCAACAAAAGGAGGTGGGCATCGGTGATATTATTCGGCCTTCCGACTCTTCATATCTTAGACGCGAATGCCTGTGCAGACGGGCAACCATTCCCACGAGTCGGTTCACTTTTCGAACCGCAGAGCGGCATCTACTAGGTGTCCGTTTGCTGATTGCCACGGAATTGCATCCGCCGGCCCAATTGAAGGTCCATTGGCCGTTCCACGACGCGAGCCAATGACGTTGACTAAGATAAGTATTATCTCGGTGCTAGGGGGTCGCTGATCCAGTGGTGTGGTTAGGTGGCAACACACAGCAGAGAAAATCCACACCGCTATTATTTAGCCCAGATAGGTGCTAAGTACAAAAACAGCACTATACTTACTTCGTTCGTATTTCTTTTTATTTTTTTATTATAAGTATAATAAAATTGACACTGCATTATCCTTCTATCATCTTTTATTCATTGGTCATTTCCGTCTTCTTTCCTTTTAATAGCATGACATTTATTTGTTCTAATGTGGCTATAGTGAGAGTATATTAACGCCTAAAACCCAAGCCGCGGCTCAACAGTGGACCAGTTACAAATTTACCCACGCTCTGAGTAAGCCACCACGTCTACATATAATGCACCTTACTGTCTTTGCATTGGTGGTTAGAAGTAACAACCACCTTTACTATAATAGACCAAATCAACTGTTGGGGCTTTAGTTGCACTTGGCAACTTGGAATCGTCATGAACCGAAACCCGTGAAACTGATATCCCAATCCCGGTCTTGGTGGATCCCGTTATTGCTCCCTCTCCCCCACCTCGCTTTCGCTAGAGTACCTAGGTGGCTGCTGAGTCGATGCACTATATAAGTGCTATCCAACTCGGCTAGCTACCGATATTTATGGGTATTCTATTTGGCACGAAGACGTGCCGCGGTGCGCAAAGATATAAATTAAGTTGACCCTCCAACTCGCCACCCTTCTTACCATCTAAGCAGATAATCTCCAGGGAGGTACCTATCTCTCAGTTAGGTAAACTGTCTTTCCTGAAATACTCGGCCGCTGTCCATCGTCAACAGCCAATCGTTGCTGTTAGAAGTCAGCGCTGTACTTAACACTTACCTATCTACTCAATCTTGCATGATGAAGGCAATCTCATCATTTAGTATTTGAGGGAAAGCATTGCCCCTAGCAAAGGACATGGTAGTCCATGATTGCTGTTCAACCATTACTTACACATCTCAGCCATTTCACTACGAGCCGTCGCCCGCATGCTAATGATGTCTCCAGTAGTTCTATAATTATCGCATCTTCTGTAACTTCTGTACTAGAAGAAGTCCCTCTATCTCGAATTAGTCAGTGCTCGGTGGTTTCTACTCATACTTTTGTAAAACTTGGTCCTTTCCTACCTTGTGCCCGCGAAACACCATGTAGGTACCAATCGGTGTCACCGCGGTCCCTTTTTTAAGCTTCGGCCGAGTCTCCATAGCAATTGGATTTTCGCCCAACTCCGGTTCGATGTAAGGTTTCACGGCAGAAGAAGTAGGGATAGGCCCATTAACATCTCACCGCCCCAGATCCCAAAAGCACGCCTGGAGCGTGATATTCAACCACTCACACACGTTTTATCCAACCCCTAGCAAGAGTACAGCAACAATTTCGGTCGTTGGCATTGCGTCAACGGTGATAATAGTTTCAATACCTTCAGTGGCAATCCCAATTGAGAGCCATTATGCGACACAGTGCTGCTTGTCATCGGCGAGTTTACCGATTCAAAGCACCCTAGTTTTTATTTTTAATCGTTATTTATGTATAATATCCAATTACCACCTGGACCAGGTGCTTGAGTATGATAGCTTTGACCCAGGTGAGCGTCCAACTACTTCATTATAGGATATGCTCAATGGCGGTGAGATGCATGAGGACAAACACGTTCTCGACAAGAAGTTGAAGACGTATCCTAATCGCATAATGATGAAGTGAAGGCGAGAGATCATACGAAACCGCTCTATATTTTAATGTAATCTATTATTGTTTCTTTACTAAGTAAATTATCAAATATAATAAATAGCACACTTCCGTTCTCGCCAATACCGCGTGATGATATGCGCTCACAATCGACATACACTTCTGCAACGACATGTCCAAGCGTTTCATCAGCAAGCACCTCACGTCCGACTCACAAATCAAAGCAGTCATTGCCGTATCTTAGGGAGCACAGGTAACAGGCGATGCTAACACGTGCAGGAACTCTTACAATAGGTACACACGACCCCTCCTGTATCAGATAGGCCAACTTAATCCGGCCGAAAGGACACTTTCTTCATAAACACCCCTCTCTCCAACCAAGCGTCATATAAATAGAGCTACACCTATCCGCTATATCATATTGAAACCCAGGTTATGCCTAGTATACGATAACATACAGGCACCTCTTATCAAGCCGATAAGATGACGGCGTTGTTGCTATTATGCTATACTGGTTAGATTTAATACCTTGGGTCATCACTCGAAGCATCACAAACCCCCAAAGAAGAAATAACTCTATGCTTTTTAAGTGGCTTATTACAGCAGGTTGTTATCTACCTAGGCAGATGATAGTTAACTCTCCAAAAGCATGCATAGTGTGTTAGGGTGACAGGCACTTGGCCTTTAGGGGTAGTTAGGGGATTGATTTTCCTTCTACGCGAAGTTGTTTATTTTAATCATCCAACTTATACATGCGAGCTTTTGCTCAAGTGGTTAGTTCATTATTCTCTAATCTACTGTATGGCCCGCTAGTATTCCATATATAGCAGGTTAATTAGCTGTGTTTTGGGTGTTTCCGCGAGACTTGTACAGCTGGCCCTGCCGAGCTCGCGCAACACCATCGAAAGAATTAGGCTACCAGGCTTGAGCATCGCTCCTGATACATAAAGGAGGGTCCAGTGATAAGGGCACTTTTTTATACCCCACTTGATTTTAGGTTTGTCATCCGTGGTTGTATCGGGTTCTCGTCTGTGGCAATATCCATAAAGTCAAAACCCTCGAGGTGACGGCGGGGAGTACATCGTAGCTTAAATCCAACACCTTCTTGATCTGCCATATCGTTGTGATACGCTATGATCCGCTCTAGAACGTCGCAAAGACTGTGAATTCTATCTTTCAAGTAGTAATTGGATTTCTTTCTGCTCAGTATCCTTTCTCGAGCCCCTGTGTTGTCTGTCGAAAGTGGTGGTATATGAGCATCGTATTCAACTTGACTACTTGACTGACTGCATGAGCAAGGTGGAAAGACCTCAATATCTACATGAACGAGATGACTGTTTGGCTTTAATACCCTGAGGGGTGTAGATTCAAATTTCCCCCTAGAGCTAGACATCTCCCCTTTAGCTACCGAAATCCCCTTCTCCAGCCCCGACACAACGGGACCTATCGACCATTCGCGCTACAACAAGCCCTAAGAAAATCCACGCATATTTTGGTCAAGTGACTTCGAGAGGCTCGTTGATTTTTCTTCCTGGATCGTCCAAATATCATCAATCGTGACCGGGGGCAAGTTTGGCGGAGTTCGTCTAGGTTCTTTGGTGGTCGTTGCGCTGTGAGCACCTTCTGCCCCTGTTCATCTCTGTCGACTGCACGCTAGGCACCTTGGCTACGTGGCTTTGGATATGACCAGGGGGGTCCCGTAGCGATAGCAGCGTATAGATGAGATAAACGCACGCATTCTGCGCTTCTGCAGCTAACCATTCGCTTCAATTCGAGGAGCTCGAATGCACGTATCTGTATAATTAGGTTTCTTTCAATACTGTCGAGAGAATGCCTGTTGAGACTGGTGCTACCAGCCGGAGCCACTTGCGACATATAGCACCAAGGACACGAGGATCTTTTTCGGGACATCGTCGGGATCGAGGCGCTTGATCGTTGATCAGTTGAGTACTATGGCCGATATAGAATTTAGAGGCATATGCCGCTTCCTGATCCAAAGTCACGGCTATATATCAAGGACCGAAAAGCCGCACGAGCCAAGCGGATGAAGGCAAGGAGGCTGACCTCGCAGGCGAGATTTCATGTGCTGATGGTAATATATGCCTGACGCCGCTCGAGTATACCAACGGCCGAGCTCTGAAATATGGATCTTGGTGGCAAGTGAAGAGAAGTCCGGGTAAGACTGGGCTAAAGCCTTATCAACAGGAAGGCCAGTAGATGAGTGGATGATCCTTTCCATCATCTGGTTGCGGATTATCTTAGCTTGCTTCTCACGTGCAGCCATCTTGTTCTCAAGGATCCGCTGACTGTCTCGGATGACCTCAAAGCATTCCCACAGAGAAGTACTCTTCTGTCTGGTTTTCAACCACGGCAGTGTAGTCTAAGTCACCCGCGCCGATATAAGGCATCCGATGACATCCATTTGGAACAACATCTATTAAAGGCCGTAATTCCTGTTCTTAAACTCTCATGTCGACGTGCGAAAATATTCAATATCTCTTCATCGTTTCTCATGGCTTGGCCACTAGCAGGCCATGAATATGCATTGTTATTCGTTTTGGTCTGTGTGAGGGGACGGAGAGTCAAACTCAGGCTGTAGGCCTCGATTCCACGATTTCGAGGACGATCCGTAGAGACGCCTCGTTGGTTGCCGTCTCCCATTGATCTCCTATACCAGACTGGTATAGGTCATCCGGCTGGCGTTAAACGCATGACGAGATGCTCCGTACTATGCTAAAACTGTTGACGATGGCATCCAGCATTCCTGGTCCCATTGGTATTTGTCGAAGGTCCCTGCTAACCTCAAGTGAAATTTAACTTCTTCTAAGATGCTCAAGACTCTGTTATAGTTGCTAACGAGACCCGAATGAGAATGAGGTGGGAATAAGGATATGAAATAGCCATGCCCAATAACGATGTGGGTATAATACGCTTCTGTCGCAGACGAATTGGAATACCGAATATGGAGTGTGTTAGGGCTGCTCGCCAATGTGTCGAGTCTAGTGAACCCGGAAGTAGGTTCTATCTGAATGCAAATATGTCGAAGTTAATGGGAGCTTAGTGAGTTTTCCAAGCCCTTCTTGAACCAGGTCGTCAATGTTGACGGGGAAAACCGTTGATACCGACTCTTATAGGAGAGATTATTAGTACTTGGACAGAGACAGGCATAGGACGTGAGGGCAAAATGCGGGTAATGTGACAGCACAAGCGGTAAACCTCACATGTAATCATATACGCAGAAGGCTTTTGTGTGTACTTACTGGTCGCCACCACGTCGTTGATGACGCACCAAAATTTTTGGGGAATTATGACTCGGCGATTGGTGATGGTAATCCACGAGAGTAGGTACTGGGACTAGCGTCGGCGGGAGGTAGCTATATGGGAATGCGTTGACCAGTTATGGAGGGTTTAACAGCATTTGTGCTCTGCGATGGGAATATTTGTCAGTGTCATGAAGCCGTAAACAAGAGCACTCCGGATATAGACAGGTCTGGTCCAGGAGAGGAGCTTTCACGTAACAATCACATTTGAGACATACCAGACGCTGGGCGGGATACACTCGGTCTTCCGCAAAGTAATGAACCTCCCATCATCCCCACGGGCATGGATGATCGTAGGGGAAATTATCTTCTTCTCCAAGGATCTAGGGAGCATTCTCTGAGACATAATTAAAACAAATGCGTATAGTGCTGTGCTTATTCTGGAGTATCAGGATGACCGCACATCCAAGGGTGGAAGCAACACGTTTGATTTTAGCGGGGAAGATTGAAGCACCAACGAGGTGGAAGAGGGGAATTTCTCGAATAAAGGCTGATGTGTAGGGAATGCCATGATAGAATGTTGTGTTGAGTGAGGAGTCCGGGAATTCTGAAGCGGGGGGAGTTGGGCAATATATAGACAATCCTTTGTTTGTCAACAGGAAGCATAATAGTCATTAAGTTTTCCGCCTTGCGGCATGTACAGCTCGAGGTAGGCTCATACTACGTGATGAAAGCAGGCACTTCCAATACCTAAACCTTCAATATTAGAGATCGCGATACTCCACACAGCAACTCCGATGATAGGTAGGAAATTCGGGGTATATCGCAGCAACAACAAAGGTAAGAACGTTGATAATTGTTTGTTGCTCGAAAGTTTAAAGGAAAAGAAACTACCAACCTCGATCACTAGAATCGCTCTTGCAGCCATCTCTTATGCCAATTGTGTTCTTGTTAAATAAAAAGTTGCGTGTAATCATAATGACATGGAAGTGTCTATGATTCGTTCTAAGGTAAGTGTGTAAACTATGGCAGTGTCCCGGAGCTAAATCCTTCATAAAGGCCTACCACTGCCTCAAATAGATATCACAAGGCTCTGATTGGGAAATTAGCTTTCTGATATCGACGGGTTATGATATTAATTGAGCTGATCTTAAGATTACCAAGCCATCTCGTTCTGTTGATATATATATTCGCGATTGATAAGGAAGAGCGGAACCTCCTAAAGTATCGAAAACCTTGAACTCTTTGTCGTAGTTTGATGTCTTGTTTATCTCAAGCTTTACGATATTATGCTTCAGCGATTACCGATTGCAATAGATTTCTCTCCCAGACTTCGAGATATTAGTAACAAAAGACTAACCGTTCGATCACAACAGCCCATCTTTCGAAAGAACTCAGTATTGATATATATCTGGTATCTCGACTTGATGAATGGAAAGCTACCGCGATCGCGCTCGAACCTCTTCAAATTATAATTATACACTATAGGGAGATTGACTCGAGGTTCGGAAGACGATGGCCAAGTAGCTAATTATGCTATAGTCAATTCAATTCAATTCAATTCAATTCAATTCAATTCAATTCAATTCAATTCAATTCAATTCAATTCAATTCAATTCAATTCAATTCAATTCAAATAGTCTTGACCTCGAACAAGATAATAGTTCTAAACTCGATGTTGTTTACGAAATCGGTCGAATGAGCCCTAATTAATATGCGCCACAAGAGTCCGCCGACGGTTATAATCGAATGAAGGGTGCGGTCGAATACGCGTGTAAGACGAAGTTAGTAATTTCAATTTTACCAATAACAAGCGCGATCCGCGACGTTCGGGCTATTATTAAGCTGATATGCAGATGGGGTGCGTGTCAATTCCGTTATGCCCGTTTCCCAACACCCAAGACCCCGGTTCCTCGAAACTCGGCAGTCTGTTCTGCAATCCCGCTTGATATCCGCGTAGGCCGGACCCAATCGGCACAACTATCTGTCCGGGGAGGGGGGATCGTCGTTATATATCTCCGGGGCCGAGCTGCTTCCTGTATGACATGAGCTAACATGCAGCAGCTTGCGTCCGCGGGTGCCGATACGGGTCGATCCGTCGGGCGTTAATGTGCCTAATGGCCGCGGTTATTTCTTATCTGATGCTGGAATGTTGAGCGCTCCGACTGCCTTGTTCCCATGGATAGCTGTGATACCAAACCTTGCGTTAATAAATAGTGCGCATATATTCGGGATAGTGTCTCTCTTCTCCGGCCCATCACGGGTCATCCGGGAGCCTATTTTCTCTAAACATTGGACGGAACGTGCTCAATTTAACAATCCCCCTCCGGAAATGTACCTAGTTAGTTAGTTATATACCCATGGAGTCGGGTTTTCGATGTTAGCCGCCAACCCCTATTCCGAAGACAAGCACTCGTCTGGATTTCGGCGTAGTCATCAATGCCATCAGTGACCTTTTAGTGTCAGCAGCGTACCTGACAGGTTTAAGGTTCTACGTACTATAACGCAAGCGCAGGAGTATCCATGCCGCGTTGTACTATATTATGCAGGCTGGCCGCGATCGACGACAATCGAGGATCGAGGCAGGAGTGCGGGCGTAGAAGAGATTCAAAGAAGAAAGTTCTTAGCTCCGCCCTGTAGAGGTAAGCCATAACCAAGTGCGATTTACACCTTCTGCGAGTTAATATCCGGGCCGAACTCTATATCAGCACATTCAAAACCTGGGGTTCACTGCAGCCTTTCATTAATTATGCATCATGTCATACCTAACTCCCTACTCCTACCTACCTAGGTAGTATCACCACTGCCTTCAACGGGTACCTCACACAAACCCCTCAACAGCAGCCCAGAACGCCTCAGGGTCCTCACACATAGGCAAGTGCCCGGTCTCAGGGACAAGAACGAGCTCCGCACCGTTCTCTCCCAACAACCCCTTGAAACCCTGCATAGCCTTAACCAGCGCGCCCTTAGCATCTCCCTCGCCGACAACAAACAGCCCCGGGACCGCGCACGCCTTCATATCAGGCTTCATATCATAATCCCACAGCGCCTGGCACCCGTACCGAAACCCCTCGAGATGATTAGCAGCGACTATTTCGCGGATCCACGCAACCGTGTCCTCCTTGCCCATCGTCGACGGATGGAACCAGCGCTCGACAGTCTGCGTCGCGAGCGCGGCGATGCCCGGGGCCCCGTCCTCTCGAGGCGTCTCGGCGATGGCGATGCGCTCCTTCCACGCGGTTGTGTTCGCGGGGCTCGAGGCGGCGTTGAAGTCGCACGCGACGAATTGTCCTAGCTTCGCGGGGTACTTGAGTGCGAACTTGAGAGTCACGGCGCCGCCCATGGAGACGCCTATGAGGGCGTGTAGCTTGGGGATGCGCAGCGCCGTCAGCAGGGTGTTGAGGTCGTCTGCTAGGATGTCTAGCGTGGACGGCTGCGGCGGGGACGGGATCGAGTAGCGTCCGCGGATGTCGTAGCGGAGGATGCGGTATTGCGGCCTCTTTGCCTTGAAGATCTCTATGAAGCGGTCCCACATGTGCAGGGAAGTGAGCAGTGAGTTGCAGAATGCGACTGTTGGGGCCTTTGGATCCGGGTTGCCCTCTAATCGGTAGGGGATGGTGAGCCCGTCGGGAGTCGTGATGTAGGACTTGATGGCGGGCGCAGGACTGTTCGTGGTAGAGGTCATGGCATCCGGTGATTGAAATGCAGACTTGGCTGGCGGGAGTTGAGATAAATTGTGCAGGTCACGCGAAGCTGGCCCGAAGACGTAGAATAGGGAGTACACTCTCCGCGAGCTCATGGTGGCATAATTGGCATACAGCTCTTTAGTTCGCGGCGTCGAGGTCGCAGCTTGATACTCCGGACCCCCGAGTCCGTTGGTCTTTGCATAGTCGTGCAGGGCTATGAACCTCGTAGGTTCGCCGGGCTCCAAACTCGAGGTCTTGAAGAGCCGCGATCGCAGCCAGCCTGGCACTTTGGACAGCATACCCATATGCTCCTCGCCGTACCACTTTTGGATTTCCTCGACCGAGTTAACCGCCTTCTTCGGCGTTAGCTGGACAGCGACCAAGGTGAGGCCCTCGGCCTCTTCATCGGTCAACTGTTCGATGGGAATGAAGAGCGGGGATTGCTTGCTGGTCACGCCATCCCAGAAATACCGCTGCACGTCGACTTGACCGATTGTCTCGGCCTCCCGCGACGACCTGTTATCCCGGAGAGAGGTGTACGTCTCGGTTGCCAGGTGGGACATGGATGTGACGTCGTAGACGGCCATGTAGGTTGGCTCTTTGTCGTCGGCGGCGTGGTACCGAAGGCCGCTCGTGAAGATCTGCGGCAGCTTGAGCCGGGTCGGGCCATGTTCATTGTTATACCATTCGTGAAACTGCTGCACCGGCAACCCCGGCTGGGGTTGCATGGTCACGTACAGGATTCCCGGGCTGGCCATCTTGTTTGTCGAAAGTATCGTTTTTAATGCGGGCGATATAGATGATGAGAGGTTTCACCTTGAGACACCAGAGCCTCGCAATCCCTGATTCTGGGCATAGACAGCAGGAAGAATGGGGCACACGTGTATATGACGGCGGGGTTCTGGCGATATGCTTTCTCATCCTCGAGAAAAAGCGCGGGTAAATGCTTTCCCTCGAAATGCGCAACGCCCCAAGACTCTACAGAATCGGATCCGGTACGATTAGTGTTTGATCACAAAACAACGCTACCCATTGTTTATCCTCATGTTCCAACGAGGCACGGCACAGCACTGTAAAGACGATTGTCAACTATCTTCTGATGTGTTGCCGATAAGCATTGCATCATCAGTCCGATTGAACTCCCGGGTCCGAAAACCGGCATTGCGCTTCGGTAATTACCGGGCCTAGGATCTCGGTGCTTCGGAGAATTGCATTTGATCTTCAGTTAGCTAGCTACCTACAGCACCCAAGGCTACTTGCATAGGATGGATACTGTACGCAGATCAATAAACTGTCTTCAGGGTCTTGTCTCGTCATCTGGCTTCGTTGTCTCGTCCTGGCTCTCTCAAACAAAGTGTGCATATCAGACAACCAATGGCCTGTTCGTCCGAAGTCATTCATGTTTATGCGGCGCGTGCTGTGGTCTGTCGGAATTAGGGAGCACGAACCGATGCATGCCATACCGCACAGGCGGGTGTGTCTCTATTTATAACCCGTAGCAACATCAAAAAGCGTCGCATAACGTCGTGTTGAATATCTCGCCAAGGCACCTAAGGCAGGCTCCGATAAGTTTGAAGATAAAAGATAAAAGATAAGAATAATCTCCAATCTCCTTTTCTCCATTAATTAATTACCTAGGTAATTGATAGATAAAGTATTAGTATAGAGTCCAATATGTAGGACCGGATGGAGCAGCGTGCCGCTATTACCTGGTACCTGGGACCAGGGCTAGCGGCGCGACACCCGACCCCCCCAGTGCCCCCTCGCGCTGTATCTAGCGTGCGAGACCCTAGCGGCTAGGCGGTCGAATATTCCGACGCAGCTATCCTAGCCGGGACCCTTTCAGCTTGAGCCTCACCATCCTACAGTACCTAGGTACCTATAGGCATGTACAGTAGGTACAGCACTTACACGCTCCCCCACGCTCCCCCACCAACAGCTACCCCCTTTTCACCTTTGAATACTTTTCGCCTTTGATGGCTGCCATCCTCCCAATCGACGCCATGCATCAGCCGCCTACTGGATTGTTGTTGTTCTTATCTCAGAGTCTCCTCCGTCTACCAACTGTAGTGTAGTCCAGCGTATTGGATTTGCACGTGAACACACATCACGACTGCCTCCGGTATATCCTCCTCCGTCACCACGTGCACTATGTAGCGTTTACTTGAGGCGAGTATCTCGTTGGTGTTTGCTAGTTCTAGCGAACTAACTAGGTATCTACTTAAGGTCGACTATCTATATAGTCGCCCCGCGCCGGGAGCCATCGTGAGACTAAGCGGATAGTTCGCGGTTGTTGCTGAACCACCTACTCGTTCAGCTTATCGCCCGCCCTCGCCTAGGGTTCAAAGCGGTAACCGGCGACTCATGGGCCGTCAGTCTAGCCTGGGCCGAAAAATAGATAAACTCATGTGCGGGGGAGGCCTATGCCGCTCGCACAAGCTTCGTATCCAATCATAGAAGATTGAAGCTATCTGAAGAGGAAGGTTTCATCCGAGGCCTTCGTTGCGCCATCTGTCAGGCGCCGCCTACTTGTTTCTAGAAGTGTCTTGGAACGGCGTCGCGATTAGAACGGCCGATGTGATCTTGCTCGGGTGATGCTTGGGCTAGTCCCTACGATACCTTGGTAGTTGGACCCCTATATACAGCTAGAAAATTAGAGGTTTGATGAAGCAAGCAATAGGACCAAGACTCCTTCTGCCCCTCTATCATGCACTAGAGCCCGTGTTCGCCCGAGTCGACTGTGTAGAATGCTTGAGCAAATCAGCTGAATCGGCTAGCGGTCCCTCTGCACAATTTCATCAACTTTGCCAGTGTTGGAATACTGCTTTGCCGGGAGGTTCGGTGGAACTGATCCTTTGTTTTCATCAGTCAGTACGTACGAAAACATCCAAGTGTTTGATTTGACGTACTGTAGGAGGCAGAGTGTAAATCGCCCGTAAACGGCCCGAGAACCTGCAAAGGCAATATACTAACGGAATTACACATGATTGCCCCTCTAAAGATGCCACACCTTGCCGGTAGACACAAGTTCTGTCTCCATGGCATTAAAACCGCAGTGACTCTGATCGGTGTGTTAGTTAGTATGAAGACACTACCTAATATCCAAAGTTAGCTATTTGTTACTTTGTAGAGGAGTGCGATAACTCAAGTCGCACTACCTAACTCTTCAGCGCATTATAGCGATGCTGGTAACACGCGTAGCAGGAACGAAACCGAGCAAGGCTCAACCCCTACTCTACGCGCAAAGCCCAAGTAAATGTAAAAATATCGTGCTGAATTCCTGTAGAACTCGCCCCAGCCATCTTTAACGCCGGGACCATGAGAGGAAAGCCAGCTAGCTGCTATATACAAGATATGTGCTGCTTTCTACGCACACACGCACGCATGCGTGTATTGCTATTTGCGTTTAAGTATAGGTAGTCTGTCGCGATATAGACTCGCATGCTCCGTCTTCATGCAATGGATTCAGAATTCGTATATATATCCGTCCCACTTATGCAATGATTTCCCAGCCGTGTACATCTCCATTCTCGTCCTCATCTTCGTCATCTTACACCGTAAGCAGGGACAGGCTCCATCGGGGCGGCGTGCTTATACGCAGAGAATTGATTTTAATCATCTTCCCTCCCTCCGTCACCTCTCCTTCTCCCTTTTCGACGGAGACGAAGACGACGACGAAGACGTAGTAGAGACCTCTTTGCTCTTCTCTTTTCCAGCAGAGCCATCGCCTTCTTTCTCTTTCTCCCGCGACGTAGGCACGGGACTGCTCGCGCGCGTAGGCATGTAGAAGTCGTAGCGGTCGGGGAAGAGGATGATATTCGCGAGGCGCACGACCTCGGACTCGGCACGGGAGCTCGAGGATGCTGACGCAGGGCTATCCGTGCCGCCGTTGCTGTCCTCCATCTCGACGTCCTTCTTCTCCTCCGTAATGGGCGAGCTCGACTTGGGCGTATTATCCGACGACGCCGCCGACTTCCCGCCGCCCAGCGTCCACGGCGCAAGCCCCATCGCCCTCAATCCCTCCTCGCCCCCGACCTCGCGGATCTCCTTCTCACCCAGACGCCCCGTGTGCGGTGCCTCGCTACCAAGTCCCGTACCCGTCGAGTCGAAGTCTGGTCCCGGATGGCCGCGTAGGAAAGCCTTCCGCTGGCGCGCGAGGAACAGCGCGTTCGTCTGCGTCAGGGGAGCCGCGGGCGAGTACACCAGCATCGAGGTGTGCGAGCCGTCCGAGTCAATTTTCATGCTGTCGGTGGCGGCGGCGGCATCTCCGCGATAGTTGGTGTTGGAGAACTGGTAGGCCTGGTCCGGGTGCCAGACGATGTAGTCGCCGGCCTGTAGCGTCGGCGGTGTGACGAGGCTCTTGTCGAGCTGGAGGTGCGGGTGCCACGCCGTCGTCACGCGCTGCGCGTGGCCCGGCACCGCGCCGTGTATTATCGTCGTCTGCTCCTTGTCGAGCGCCCAGTTGGAGGGGTCGAGGTACTTCTCCCATTTCTCGGGGCCGTCGCCTGATCCAGGCGCCGGCTCCTTTGGTGAGAAAAAGGGGCGGAGTAGGAAGTATACAGTGGATAGCTTGGGCGAGGGTAGCAGGCGGATCATGCCCGGCTCGACTACCGTTAATGCGAGTATGCCCTGGAACATGCGCATCATCGAGCATGCGCCCGCGCCGTTATACAGGTCCGACGTAGCGTTGACACGACCCGCCGGATCCCAGGCGTTATACGCCTCCCAGTTACCCTTGAAAATCTCGTCGTAAAGACCGCAACGCCCGTAGCCGTCTAATTCCCAGCGCTCTAAACTGCCGTTGTCCACCTGCGCAATCGATGCGTTCGACGCAGCCGCAGCTGCAGCGATGAGGCTGTCCTCGGGCGAGACGGGGGCGGCCGCGACGCCGTTGACGGTGATGATGCCGTTGTTGGTGGACTCTATTCTAATACGATCTGCATATGTGATGGGGAAGCGGGTGGTGAGGCGGTCGTCGTCGTTGCAGTTCCACAGCGACATGGCGAACCGCTGAGCCCGCAGCATGTTGGGGTGTGCACGCGAGCGCACTTGCGCAGGCGTCCAGAAAAAGTCAAAGCACGTCGGGTCCTGCGCCGGCGGCGGCTTGAAGTCATGCTTCGTCTCCAGGTACTTCTTGGTCTCCTCCACCCACCTGCTCGCATCGCGCTGGGGCACCACGCCGCGGATGACGCCGATGCCGTGGCGTTTTAAATTGGCCTCGAACGGCGCGACCTGGGCCGTGTCGTGGATGTCGGTGAAGTCAATTGACGGGATCAGCTCGGTGCGGCGCTCGTCTATGTACTGTATTTCGTCGCGCAATGCGACAATCAGCCGGCTCCACGACGCCTCCAGTGCAGGTTCATGGCCGGCCACCAGGCGCTTCTTGAGACTTGCAAATCGCGACGGCAGGGGCACCGGCTGTGTGCCGTAAAAAGATAAAACCGGGGGCTCCATGCTGTTCTTCGACGAGACCGGGCGTTGCCTGCTTTTTGCTATTCTGGTCTCTCTATGGTCGCTTGGTCGCGGGCGCTTGGTACCATTTGTCCTGGGTTGCGGGTGCGTGTGCGAGTGCGGCACTGCAATGCTTTTTGCGACTGTCGCCAACAGTGCAGGTGGTGGTGGTTGATGCAGGCCCCCTATTCCTGTAACTGTAGCTGTGGATGATGTAGTTTTGGTTGTTGCTGCTGTCGTTGTCGTCGTTAGCGGTCGCGCAGAGGTGGTGGTAGTGGAATCCGTTGTCGTCGGTGCTGTCGTCGCAGTGGTTGCAGCAGTAGCAGTGGTGGCGACAGCAGCAGCAGCAGCAGCAGCCATGGCGCTCCCGAGAGAGGGGACCGGCGTTGTCGCTGCTGCTGCTGCTGTTGCTGCTCCCGCTACCGCTGCGCCTGTGCGCGGCACCACATCGACCTTGGACATCTCAACCCTTTTCCCTATTGCGCGCCCTGTGTCTTCTGACCGTTTCTGCTGCAGCGTCTGGCTCGGCCATTCAGAGTCCGTTCCCTAGCCCTTCGTGTGCTGGGGCAGCGCGGGGTTCCCAGCACTAATAAATAATGCAAGGCCTTGGGTTGGAGAAGCACCCCTGGTCGACCCCTTCGACCCCCCGGCACCCTGGCCGGCCACCTGGAAGGGGAGTGGGCTGCGTGGGACGCCAGACATGGGACAGACATGGGGTCCCCGAGGGGCAAAGCGTCCCGCACGTTGCGGCCCCCCGGCCCGAAGGGGCTCGATGGCAGTGCATTCTTTGATTGACGTGCCGGCTCGCAGCTCCGCAGGCCTAGCCCACGTCCTGCCCAGGCCTCAATGAGGCAACGATGGCTTCTTGACCGTCCGTCTCATTCGACATAACCCAACGAAACACCCAGTGAGCTGAGCTCTTGCCACCCGCCTGCCCAGACGCCACCCAGACACTGCATCAGACAAGTCGAGACGAATAGATTGCTCTTTTCTCCCCAGCGAGCATCCGAAGCCAATCGACCAGAGGACCCCCCCGGTCGTCAGGACAGAGCACAGTATACCCCCAGAGAGCAGCCGGCATATGTCCATCCCCTACCATTGGTCGGGAATTTTCATGAGTAATTCTCCGTCAGGTGTCAGCCCGGTCCATAGCGATGGACCTGCTGGTATCGTCGACGGAGCTTGCGAATTGGGACGTTGCCCAAATAAGTACCAACAAGGGAACAGCTTATCACGCCTTCTCTCTCGTCTTATCGTGTCATGTCTTTGTTGGAATGCATCATATCAGGGCAGACATATCATATAGTGAAGAGGCGAATCTGACACTTGTCGATATTCCCATTCCGCCGGCCCATGTCCCGTCCGTGTTATTGCTGGGCCTGGGGGTTGGCGGGATAGGATGCCTGGCCTAGATCTGTCCTTTCCAAGCATCCGGTCGCGAAGACGAGCCGACAAGTCAGCATAGTACGGGGACTAATAAACAACAGCCAGCATCAACCCATCGAGATCACGTTTTTTTTGACAAGTGGATATGTTTCGAGCATTTCGACTTTGCTTCTTTTGCCAGCGCAATATTTGACCGTCAATAGTGGCCGAAGCTAAGACAAGTTAATTAATATGAGATAAGCTGTCTCCAACGCCCACGCTACACGCGACGGAGCCATCCCATCCTAGCTACACAACTTGTTTCCGCGAGTGCGGAAACCGAGATGAGTAGGTAACGTTACCGCTCGCCTCTGTAGGTAGAGCAGCCTATCTTAGGTAGTTAAGCGACATCTCACGGACAAAACCTCGTACCCAGCTTTCGGTCATGCTTCCTGACAACGCACAGCATACTTGGATCGATCGGACTCACCTGGGGTGGGCGCGTGTTTCGCCATGCAGTAACGCAGATAGTCCTCGTCCCTATCTTCGGGTCACCCATCAGGCGTCGGACATAGGAATAATCGGGCAGCGTGCATTGGCGTGCAGAAAAAGAACGGGGAATGGGGATTGGGTTGGAGATGGTTGCAGTCTGGCGCATTTACCCTTTTCGGCCATGTCCCACTCCGTGGCTCGTCCTCGCCGCCAGCTGCTGGCACTAGGATCCGGTGCTGGCAACTGCGTGTAAGTCGGTTGGTTCCCCGACAAATGCACGACACACCTCCTCTCTATTCTCTCGTCGCTTTCTGCACCTTGTCTCTCATTCATTACACAGCCATACGACTTGGGGCAGCATTGAGTCCCAAATTCCCCGAGAAGCTTTGAGATCTTCTAGAAACCCGATCCAGACACATCGGGTTCCCGTGGAACTCGGTACTCAATTTCACATAATCCGTTGGCTCACCCCAACCGATCACAGAACCTATAACAGATCTCTTCCTCCATACGCTCCCGCGTCATATGTTCAACGGCACAGATGTTATAGTCGCAATACAGCCGATCCATTAGTAAACCTTACCAAGCCCTCCGCAACAGAGCCAGATCTGCCTGACCCAAAGTCATCTCGCAGGTGAGATGCTCGCGTAACACTCTGTACCGAGTGCTAAGACGGAGCTCAATCCAAGAGCCAACCCAAGAGGCCAACCCAAACACCAAAGCTTAATGCTCTCCCGATAGCATGGTTTTATTGGCCTATCCACGTCCGGGTTCACAGCTGAAGCCCAATCCGACAGGCCGCTATGAGAGGACAGAGATTAGGTAGCCAGCGAGACCAAACTACCACCTAAGGTAAGTAGGTAGCTAGGTAGCCAGTCAGTCAGTCTGCAGACCACGTCGCTACCACGCCCTCTCTCAAGCATCAAACATGTGCCCTCGTGCCCTCCCGGCATGATTGGTGCTCTACTCCCGCCCGGCGTTGCAGTTAGTGTGGGCATCTATCTGCACCATATTTATCCCGGGTCTGAGGATGAATCCAATATGACAACCCATTCCCCCACTCAGCCGTCATTTGACATGATTCACTCCAGAGGTTAGGGTACAGGTATGGACTTTACGCATGCATATGTCATTTAAGCGCGGTATTTGCCGTCTACATGCATTCAAGTACCCTCCAGACATTGCTCTGGCCCAGTCGCCATATGCAGCCTGGAGCTGGTCATAAATCATCACTCGGTGGCTTAATCTAGTCTACCTTGGCCACGCAGTGAATGGCGCGCAAATTCACTGCCTGCTATCAGATCATACATAAGCCTCTGCTCAGAGCAAATACCTCGTCCCTATCGTTTCCATCCACCTTGTTCACTTTTCTGCTCGGACCCCTAGATCAAACCCTGCCGCTCCTGACGCCAGGGAAACCCCCGCTCACGGCTGCCGCACCTTCACGGATGTCCCTCTGTTGAATGGCAATCCCCAACTCGCGCAAGGCGCAATGCGCCGCAATCACCTTGAAGCTCTCAAAATCATCAGCATTCCGCCTATTGGCATTGCGACGGCCATGTCTGACCATGCCTGCGTGGAGACACGCAATGCTCAATTCAAGCGCCGTGAACTCTGTCTCTAAGTCGGCGCTATCATCGTAGACATTTTGTGGGTCGTCCTCGACTCCGTCGAGTTGGTCTTGTGATGTATCCACGTCATGCTTCCTGATGAGGCCCTCAACCCATTTTGTGATGCGATCGAACTCGTCTTTGAGGCGCAACGATGTATCCCGTTGTCGGCGCGTCTGAATACCGGATTTATTGAATATTGTGCCGGTGAAGACCTCCAATTCAGTAATACTCTTTGAAGCATGGTCTGAGTAGTCGATCGTGGCCGTCCAGACCATATCCTCATACCTAAATAAAAATCAGCGACCAAGTAACTCACTGATAACAATACGTACGCCTGTCTGATATTATGCGCTTCATCCAATGCGCTCATCCAGTCAACATCCCCCAAATTCTCGCATTCGTGCTCTATGTGCACGAATAGTTCATCCCAGAGAGACGGGCCATGACGGTTAACAGGCACGTGAATGTCGTCTTTCCAGATCTTCTTCTCGTCAATAGCGCGGTATAGTTTGCCAAGTATCTTAGTCGACTTGTAAAACTTGTGTCTGGGACCAGTATCATCGTCTTCGTCCTCTTCGGTGGATGGTGCAGTGGGCGCTTCGAACTGAATTTCCGTCTTATCCACAATATTAGCCGGAGGTGCAGGAGCCAAACTAATAGACCATTAGAGAAACCTCAACAGAATGATTCGCTTTACATGATCGGGACCTACAAGTCCGGGCGGTATTTAGTTCTTTTCATTGACGCCATTTTGCCCATTTCAACAGGTATACCGGTTTTAGAATAGTCGACTGCTGTCGAATGCATCTCTGCGAGTAATTTGCATTCATCGTGAATGGTGCCTGCGTCGTGTAAATCGGCGAGGATGATGTGCCTATTGGCGATAAGCCCTAACCTGCAAACTCAGTTAAAAGTAATTCGTGAGACTAGGTAGGTTATAAAGGTTATAAAATCATAAACTTTAGTAATGAAAGCTGCCCTCGCCCATGTCTGTGCCTGGAAACTCTCACACGCTTACATGTGTTGAATTATAAAGGCATCCTAGCAGTATGATTAAGCAGAAAAAAAAAACTCACTGGTCGGTGGCCATAAACTTAACAAAAAACTCCGTCATATCTGATGGTTGCACATTTCTCCCTATATCGAGAGGTGCGACTCGAGGATAGTCGGCGGGTTCGAATTCAAGCTTACATCCATTAACAGCGGCAGGGTCCCATATCACGTTATAAATATCCCCACTACATAAGGTTATAGTTAGTTGAGGGCAAGTCATACGTTAGGGGATTCAAACAGGAAATAGAGTTAGGAGACTCACTCAAGATCACCACCGCTAAGTTGACTAGGCAGATCCCGGTCGCCTTTTTGGCTAAAGACGATGCAATTAGACAGGCTGCAAAGTGGGTGATCTCTTGGGGGGACAATCGCTCTTCGAATCTGTATATCTCCAGGGTGCAGGGCTGGTGATCTGGTGATAATTACGAGTTTGTTATCGAAGTTGGGATATTTGTCTCCCTGCAATTTGTCGAATGTGATAAACACCTCCTCGTCCGTCAAGTATCCGAACTCATCCATGATACCAAACAATGTTACTCCTTGTTCAACAGGGATTCGAGACTTGTGTTTGAGGAGGCGAACTTCGCGCAACACAACTGCCTCAACGACAGAGCAGAGAAAGGGATCTTTTTTATAATCCATGTTCAAATTTTGTAGGCGGCGGATAAATTGGGAGAAGCCCATCTGCTCCGCAGTCTTCTGACGTCTCAAAAATGTTACCGTGTTGCTAATTTCAGCTGTGATCATTCGCAACCGGTTAAGTTCTCGATTTTGACCCTTGAAAAACCACGATTCGGGAACTCTCATACTGGAGTACTGGGAATTAGTCATTGCTACTTTGGGTTTAATAAGTGTAGGATTCGGACTGCTTGCCACGGTCTTGGGTACAAAACGAAAGTTTATACTGAAAAGGTAGGCAAAGAAGATAATAGCTCTGATCATAACTCACTCCTCAAGGATTTTGATCATCTGGCGATTGAGAACAAGAGGTATCGGTTTATTTGCAATATCGCAAATCTCGAGGTTCTGTGTGTCCCGGCTTTGAAACTTGATCATGCTATCACGCACACGCACTTCCAGGTTTTCAGTCAGTAAATTACCTTTCGCGTAATGGGGCTTTGATAAGATATAGGGCTTATGATACTAGCCCAAAGAAGACATTTCGGGTTGAGTCCGGTAGGAGCCGACTTTAGATATCACTTACTAACACAACCTGAGAGCGAATCATCTAAACTCAACATGCCTTTCGCGCCAGCCCACCTGATTTGAACGCAAGTGGCGGTACTCGATTTCTGTGGCATCTTGTCGTAAATTTCCTCTAGTAAATCCCTGGAAATGGTTCCGACTCCGTCACTGAAGACACGACTTCCATCTTGAGACTTGACGTCTGGAATGTATTCGATAATAGTGTGTGCCTCCTCAAGATTCACGGCTATAGGTGTTTCGGAGAAAGCCTGGCCAATTCGGGCCGCACCTGCAATACGTTAACATAGTAGGCCACAAAGCGCCTCTTATTACGACACAGAGGGTCCTGTTTTTATAAATGAATGCAAGTGTAGCGTCTACTCACTGTAGGGAAGTCAGTTTCGCTCGTTCTCAACAGGCTACTGCCCTCGTGAAAATCCACGTAGGAATTATGAGGATATTAATACATACCATTTGGCAGGAGAACGAATTCCCTGGAAATCTCCCAGCTCTGGTATCACTGTGGCATAACTTCGTAGTTCTTTATTGTCATCCACGAACCCAGCCATGAACCAAACAGCATGGGATCGTAGTGATGAGTGCGAAAATCCCAGGAACTTGTATAGCCGCCCAGCAATCGAGAAGCCATCTAGAAGTATTTTGCTGAACCTCGAGTATATATTGTCGAGTGAGACTAGGAAAAATATAATTAGTTCATGATACGTCTGCCTACTAAGGCCTTTGGGCTCCAACATAATCGCGTATCAGGCGCGAACCATGGGGACGACACTTCCATAGCATTAATAAAATACCAATGGATTGTCTGTACAAGGTGCGTATGATAGAGAGTGACAAACTCATGAATGCTTGACCAAAAGCTCGCCAGGACCCTTCGACGGCCATGGCGCAGTCGCTCTGCTTCCAGGATAGAGAACCAACACAAGCGGATAAAAGAATAAGACTTTGCAAAAAGGAAAAGCGGCATATTAGCTGATCCGTCTCACCTTTAGGGTTGAAGTAGAGGTCCTGGCCATCCTCGTCGCAGAATTGTACCCGAGCAAAATAACCGGTGTGGCGCGGAAACTTGCGGAGAATGCGATTCTTCGCTTCTGGCTCAGGACCGGTGAAGTTGATTCGGGTCGGTGTCACTTGCACCTTATAGACCATGGTAAGGTTCTGACGAGCTCGCTCTGAAAAGAATTCTTTAGTCAATCCTTGTCGTATCTCCTTTTCGTTACTTTCAAGCAGCGACCATATCTCATCCACATCAAACATCTTCGCTTCCGTGTACGGCCCGGGGAATGGAATCTGCGAGAATAATTCTAGAGGCACTAGGAATCAGCAATTGTTATGCAGGGAAACTAGGTGTATCCACAAATTCAAAATCATACAGAGCAGAAGAGCATGGGGAAACTTAAATGGCGTGGTTTGCATCCGTGAAGATATTGGGAAATAACGACTTACTTTTCACGGCGCGGGCCGAGAAGGGAAATCGCGCTGAGGAGTTGCTGGGCTCCATCATATCTGTATTATCAATTTGTCTGGGGACAACGTAAGATTTCCGTAGTTGAAGGACTAGGTTCCGAGCGATGTGAGGCAGTAGATACCCATTTTGAACCAATGCCTGAAACTGATATAGGGTATCAAATGGAATTGCCTTCGAGCACGCTATAATTGTTGACTTGAAGGATGCCAGTGCATCAGCCATGTAGCTGCATCCAAAAGATGCAATGGGGATATTATAAGTTGAGAAATTCAAGTACTCGTTTTCTCTCAACCTCTCTATCTTGGAGGCAAACTCTTCCGGTGAGATTGTTATGGAATAGATGAGCGACTGGCCCAGGACCTCACCGTGATCTGCACTGTCGTGGGGAATTTGGCTTAGACGTTCCCTCACCTTGGCACGAAAGGTGCCAAGGTTCCTGTTGACACTAATGCCACGGAACATTGTGACTAGATCGTCGCTTTGATGAGAGATCAGGAAGATCCTCGGGGGCTCCCAGAGCGTAAGGAACAAGGAAGGCGGTTTGTCAGATTTGACTACTTCCTGGATTGTTCTATATGGAATCTCAACTTCAGGGCACATAGTTAGCAATGGAATCCCAAGGTTAAAAAGGTATTATTAGATATCCGAGACCGTCCAGAACTCTAGATATGAACAATAACCGACGAGAAGAGAGATTGAAACACCACTCACCGCGGATTTGACCAATTTTTTGTGAAAAGGAAACGATCAACATGTTCTTGGCGAACTTTGCAATGCCTTCTTGCGTGGGCCATTGGATATCTGTTGTGTATTTCAATGTTCCCTTTAGATAGTCATAATGGCCACACGAGACTCCCAATGCCCTAAAGACGACATGGTTATGTCTCTGGGGCTCTTCGGCATGTTCGACAGGGCGCTTCCTCTCCTCTGCACTTGTTTCTAATACTCTCAGCAAGGTAGAATCGACCTCCTTGTCACTCTCCTTGCAATAGATTGGTTTGCTTAAGAGGTAGAGGCGAGCCTTCATTCTCTGTGTGCCACGGAGGAAGGCACCGGGTAAAGGAAGTTGGCCATGCTGATTCAGGAAAGCCTGTCCTTCTTTTCGGTGGAGAAAGGTGAGAATAGCAAAAGGTTTGCCACGAGGCTTGTCACAAGCCCAATCTTTGATGTGGAGTTTGTCCAAATACGTTGACAATAGCGTCTTGAGGCTCTGATCTGTAAATTCAGAGGGCACACCCCCCATAAAAACAGCGAACCCTTTGGGCTGCTGATGTGACATGGCTGGGAACTGAATTGAATCGATTGACTGATCGCTTGTTTGCCTGCTATAGGGATGGAGATAGAAAGAAGGATTCAGCAAGACAGGTGTGCTTTGAGTTCAGTTCGGGTATGATGATGAAGAACTTGGACACAAGAATAGAGGAGGTAAGGTAGAGGGGTTCATGAAGAGATGGGGAAGCTGGCGTAGCTGGAAGAAAGGGGCCTCGGGTCGATATTGATCAGGCTCTGCTACTGCCGGCTTCTCGGATGCGGCGAATAGCTCAAGTATGTCGCTCTCTGCCTCTACTCGATTGCATTGCCAAAATAAGGCCGACGGCGAATGCTGCTACTTGCGAAGCGTTTGTGTTTTCGTGGGGCTGCGGCCAGAATGTAGCCTTGCATTGGGCCCTAACACGAGTCAGGAGATCCACCTCTACCTCTTGGTGGCGGAAGAGTGGTGGTGGTGAGTTCTACAATGCGAAACGAAGTAAGAGATCACAGAAGACAAGACGAGAGAGGAAAGGAGATGGGGAAGCTTGCAAGAGTGCGGGCGCAGGCTGTCGCGGCGAGGTTGTACAAGTATCACAGAATAGGTACCTACATATCATCTATACGTACATATATTATGATAGGTATTATGCAGTCCATAAGTATAGCAATAATATATATCAATACGATAAAGCAAGAACTGCACATGTGTGAACTGTGCATATACACTAGCGCAAGGGGGGGGGTATCCAAGACGATCACCATGACTGTCACCAATTTGGTGACTGTTATAGATTTTCTAATTGCATTTTCTATTTT
>MU384107.1:0-34834 GCA_022495065.1 Xylaria telfairii | reverse complement strand
TTTCAGTTACAATTCATGTTAAAAAAATTAATTTTGATTTTTTAAAACGATTGCTAGAAATCATTTCCTAGACCCCCCCCCCGCCCGCTACGGTATGGGTTGTAAAAGGAATGGAGAGATCTACTTCGCAGGTGCTGTGCGGAGTAGCCTAAATACACTGTCCTTCGTACCTGCCACACAGTACCTAACCTATCATGTGCACACAGTATAGGAAAGATTGCACGTACTGTCGTTCTTGCTAACACTACGCTGCTTATGAAAACTCTTACTTTTACTCATAAAACATAAAATATTTAGAACTTAATTTTTTAGAGCAGTAATTTTATTGAATAATTTAGCAGCATTGAACCGCTAACGGGTCATGCAACCAAAAGTACCTAGGTACTTAGAACGCAGTGGCTGGAGGAGTTGGCTCAGAAGTGAAATTTGGTCAGTGGTAGGTCACTAACTAGAACTATAAGGATAAGGACCTAATATTACCAATATCCAAGCCCCTCCTAGTAAACTGCGAGGGGGTTTGGAGCCTTATATATCCAAGTCTTATGAATAAGTATATCCACCCTGAAGGTATCTGCTAACGCCCTATAACCCTAGTACCTAACAGCAGTACTCTCCTTAGAAGGGATTAACTCTCGATCATTACTATATGGCCAACAATTTACCGACCCCATATCCAGCTTCATCTAATCTGTGTTGTACAGCTTGTCTTTTACTATTACCCGCCCACAACGCCATGTGGTTGCCTTAGCTACTCTTTTCATCGACGGGTGCAACAGCCTGTTCGGCATCCTTCTTCTTCTCGTCGGCTATCCCGAAGTCCGTGTCAAGTTCGGTACGCATCTTGATCTGCTTCTCGAAGAATACAAGGAAGAATGATACGCCGGAGAACACCACTGAGATATACCAAACGTACTTCAGACTGTCCACATAGACGCTCACGATCTCACGTTTAAGGTCGGGAGGGAATGAGTTGATGAACTTCGCAGTGGCGGACTCGTACGCCTTTCCCTTTGCAAACATTTCGGCAACAGCTGGATCGGAAATCCGAGGAGACAACTGTGTGAAATAGTTGTTGAAAATAGCAGCAGGAATCGCCACACCCCAGATGTTTCCAAACGAACGGACAAACGACCAAGTTGCTGTCGCAGCGGCCTGGTCGCTTTCCTCTAGTGGTGTTTGACACGCGGGGAGGAGTGTGTTGAGGACGAAGCCCGAACCGCCGGCGGCGATGATCTGGTAGATGACCCATTCGGCATCGGAGCTATTCTCATCAAGAAGCGAGAAGAGCCCCAAGCCTATCGTGTTGAGTGCAAACCCAGCCAGGTGCAATGGCTTATACTTGCCGAATTTAGCTAGCAGAAGTACTGCTGCAATGGCGGCGGGAACTACAACATCTAAAGTCAGTAATCTAGAAGTAGCCAAGTAAGCCATAAGATGGCATCAGGTAAGACTCACTAGCGATGACGATTGATGGTAATAACTGCACGCCAGCTCGTGTTGGTGAGCTACCAAGCACAGATTGGAAGTAAACGGGCAAGAAGAATAGGATCCAGTAGAGGAGAGCCGAATTCAAAAACGTGACCGCGAAGATAGTAGCAGATGTTCGATTGGTGAATAGTCGGGGCGGAACGACAGGCTCTTTGATGAACTTTGCATTCTCGAGGAATACAAAGGCAATCAAGCCCAATAGCCCGAGGACGAGGGGTAAGATGATTCTCCAGGATGACCACGGCTCGCGAGTACCACCGTATGTGGTAGCGTAGAGTACAGACACAGTGGCAGCAATTAGGAGGGCATTACCAACGTAATCAATTCGTTTTATCTTTTCAGAGAAAGACATCTCTTTGTTGTGTTTGACGTTGAGGAAGAGGAGGATCTAAACAAAGTCAGCCATTGAAGTTTATCGGGCAATTTTAAAGGGGTCCAATAGTATATAAAGGCGGTAAGACGTGGAAACCCCATCATACTCCTTCCGCATCCTTGGGAGACAGGTAAGATAGAATGAATAAATATCCAAAGTCACTTACCATGATGAGGGATACACCGCCCACCTACATTTGTTAGCTGTTACGACGCAATAGAATGGCTTGGGGGTACTCACAGGCAGGTTGATCCAAAATACCCAACGCCAAGTTGTCGAAGCAATGATCGCTCCTCCGACATATGGACCAAGGGCGGTGCCGACGAAGTAGATTAGAAGGACGTAAGCCGTCTACGAAGATACAAGTTAGCCGTTCCGGTTCGATGCGGATGTCGAGAAATAGAGAGCGTATCAGCGAGCCACCCTTGGACAGCCCCTCTGTGTCACCCCCCTAGTATATGGATCGGAAGAAGCGGTCGTGCCCTTAGGGGTTTACTTACATAGTTTCCACGCTCTCTCAAGGGAACGAGGTCGGACACGATGACATCGACGATCATGTTGATGCCCCCACTTCCCATACCCTGGATAGCACGGCCAGCAATAAGCGTAGCGGCGTTGTTCGCGCCGCCCGCAATACCGCTTCCGAGAGTAAAAAGGCTGACGATGACTAAGGTGATGTATCGGCGACCGAAGATATTAGCCAACTGGCCGAACAGGGGCTGCACAGCAGCACTGCAGAGACATGCATCAGCAAACGGGGCGAGGGCCACTGGCTAGAGGGTTAGGGGTATAACTAACCTAGTCAGAAAGAAGACATTGGTGACCCATACGTAGTTGTCGCCGAGATCAAGCTGGGTGACAATGAAGGGGAGCGAAGTGGTGACAACGGTATTCTCGAGGGCACTGAGGATGCCGATGACGCAGAGAGTAGCTATGATGGCCCAAAACCTCGGGTCTTTGTTGAACTTCTTGGGCTTCTCGTCTTGTTGGTCACTACCTGCGGAATTGGTGCCATCTAGCGACGCCGGCGGCGCATCGCCAGGCGTTTCTTGGGCCACGCTCATTGCGGTTGATCAATCAATCAATAGTAGCGAGTATTAAAAATTGTTCAAAAAAAAAAAAAAAAAAAAAAAAAGAGTCTGATTATAGACAAGACTATGAAGGTTTGCGCGCACGCGGAACGCGGATGAGAGATGGGGCGTGTCCACGGAGAAGACGCTAAAGATGGGGATAGAGATGGGGATGGCGATGACGGCACGGCGCGGGAGATAGTGCTGCTGGGCACGCTTGCATGTTTTCGTTAGTTTTAAAGGCAAGGGACGTGAAGGAACGGGAGCGTCGTGGCTGATGAGTGAAGATTCACGCCGTTGTCGAAAGGCCCGCCGGGACATCTTCGTCATGTTCTCGGCCACTTTTCTTATTGCTCGGAGACTTTTGGTGCTGTCGTGTAACCTGAACCGGGGTAATCGAGCGCCACCCCGACCCGGGAAATGGGGAAATGCTGTCACAAGGATGGCACGGCCCCTGATTCGACGCTGGCCTCTAATTAGTGCGTTTTGTTCGAGGATTCCATTTGCCCATTGGCGTGTCCACATCCTTGCAAGTCGTCACTGCCATCTGACAAGTTGTAGTATAGCTGAGATCGATCCTCCCGACCCGGACTGTATCGCCTATGTTTTACTGTAGGGATGCGGCTCTCTTCTGCCGCTTAGGACGGTAGTCGATCATTTCATATGATTGATTGATTAACACATCTGCCGGCAACCTATCTCATATTTTACTATGTAGGTACCTATGGTAGTAAATGTAGTGTTTCACGTTATGAAGCTACAGCAGGTATCAGTAGTATCTGGATACCTAACCCCCTCTTCAAGGGTACAAAAACCCCACGATAGGACCTACATATGGAGGTAGGCTATTGATTATGTACAGCGCATATAACGGATATAAATGCCAATTTCCAGGTTTAATGGCGTGCTAATTGTATTATCACACCGTAACTCTCCAGGTACTCCTTCCCAGAACTTTGGTGCTCTGCATATTTAGGGTAATCGTGGCGATCGATCGCAATGTGTAAGTTATCCTGCATGGATAACTCGGTACATAGCTAGTGTCTACTTACCTAGGTAGGTGTACCTTTGGACGCCAGGGAGCGCGGTACATCGGCCGCTAGGTGATAGGTCCTAGGAGATGGCCCCGGGACTTTTTGAACCCCGCACACTAACAGATCGACACTACCCCTGCGAACATGTGCGAAGGCGCACTAAAGAATTCTATAAGCCGCGCTAAAGAATTTTATAAGCCGCGCTATATGGCACGCCCCACAGGGTCGTACCCCACTATCAGCAGGCCACTCTCACGCGGCAGCGACATTGTTAGACCCTCACTTCTACAACGAACTATAAGTACAGGTCAATACAACAACACATGCATCCCCCCATACCTCCGCCATCCCCACGGTTGTCACATGTGTGCTCCGTTGCACTGGGTCTTAGGTAAGAGCATCCATAGCGCAAACGTGGTGCTGTTCGACAGCTTGCTGCCCACTGACTAATTCCCTGGGGTGGTGCCCACCTACTTAGATGTATCCTGAGATGGTGACATCGGGGGCTTATGTGTCAGAACGCAGTTTAGCCACTTGCCCAGGTGGCACAGTTGATGATGTGCCTAGTGTGATCCCTCTATAGTGCTTAAGGGCCCAGCAAGGGGCACACCATGCGGATTCCTCTGCGCATTCGGCGCCACGGCTTACTAGATTCCCACTCCTCCTCCAGGATGAGGTGATCCGGTCAGCCACGAATTCCATTTCAAGTAGTTTGACTGGCCAGTCAAACTCTTTACCGCGCCTGTGCATATATCCGGCACGGGCGTTGTTCGGTGAACTGGGCTATCGTCCATAGCAGGATCATGTAATAAACACCAGCAGTGGACGAGCTCTGTCCAGGCCTGTCCGCTATTACGAAGGCCAGACGGGACCAGGATCACTCATACTCGAATAGGAAAAAGATGACCGACCGTCGGTAGCTAGGGCTGAGTCCTTTCAGTGCTTATACTTACTGATACGATGGACGCTCGATGTCGTCCTCGATTAGGCCATAGAACGTATCTGGAACCCACTAATTACAGTCTGGGGCATGTGTCTCAGCCATATGTACGCCGTGCATCGCATTCGATATATAGCGTCGGTTTTTGCTGTGTTACTCGATATATTGCCCAGTCGTTTCTCCCAATGATATGACACGTCTGCTTCCGAAGCAGACGCATCATCATGTCCGCTTTCGACCACCATGAATCGGCTTCCCGCTCGTCATTAAGGCGCTCCGCCTGTGACAGGTGCCGGACCATGAAGTTGAAGTGTTTGCGTGACAGGAATTACCCACAGACCTGCTTACGGTGTTTTCGGACAGCGGTTCAGTGTCTCACCGGCCCCGCGAAGCCCCTTGGCCGTGCTGCTCGTGCTGCCGTTGGCCCATCTCGGGAGCCAGCGAAGCTCCAAGAGGCCGAGATTTCGAGCACCAACCCTTCTTCCGCAAGTGTAGACATCTCGGGGGCTACGTTCTACAACAATGATCATCTTGTCAACTCATCCACCCTATTCGATCAGATTTTACTAGAGCCAATTCATGGCGATAGGTCATTCTTAGGCCAATGTAATATGGACTGCTCTCCTACAGCTATAGAAAATACTATAATGCACATTCCGGAGACGGATGGGAATGAAGAATCTGCAACTTCAAGCCAATCCTCTGAGAGCCTCAACATAAATATATATGACGCCCGGGATTCCAGGCTTCAATTCTATCGACTCAATCTTACACTATCGGAGCAGTTATTATTTTTTACAACACATTTATGGGAAGACATCCTGAGTACTACATGTGCTTCAAACAACGCTGAGACATCCAACTGCGCCGGATGCTCGAGCCAATCGAACCATATCTGCAAAGTTCTGGGCCTTACATTCGAGTTTGTTTCCAATCTGCGGCAGTATTTACCCCTCCAACAATCATCGACACATATGCAACACCAGATGCCACCTCCTCCACCGTTATGGACAACCGTTCCCTCGCCGCCGCAAACACCGAAGACAGAGTCATCTGACGGCAGCCCCGAGATGTTATCTTTCCTCTCAGCGCCGTGGTTATTTGGGGCCCCGGCCAATTCAATACCATCACCGGGAATAACACTACCACCAATAGCGACTGCAACGCCTACGAACGGAAATGTAGAACTCAGCGTTGTTGCAATATTGAATATCCTATCCTGTTATCTTCACCTCGTCGCCATATTTGGCATCTTCTTCCGGCACATGCACACATTCCTATGTCAGACGCCAGCTTCATCTCTGCCGACGCTCCAAACAATTCCCGGCCTTCGTTTGGCTGACATGCATGTCGACCACGGAGGGCTGCAACTAAAAATTCTTATTCAGGTCATAGAGCATCAATTTGTCATGATGGAGAACTCATTAGGTCTATTAGACGAGCATCGCGTGTTCCCTAGGCATCAAGGGAGGTGGTCAAACGACTGCCAGGGCATACGATTAGATGGGTGCGAAATTGGGATGTTGTTGACCGACGTTATGGGAAGTAATGTTGCGGCATCGGCGACACGCATAGTTGCCTCTCTGCGGGAAGAGATAGCAAAGGTACGGCAACTATTGTGACAGTAGAGTTGTTTCTTTGTTACACAACCTGGTAGCCTTTATGGAAGTAGCGCTTTGACATTTATCAGCCTTTTTCTCACCAAGTTTGGTGAAATGCCTGGCTAGGAATTACCCAGTCCAGACACTTCCGGAGAGGAAAATAAATAAGTCACGAGTAGAGACTATTACATTTAGAACTGCAAAGACTAATTTATTGAGCGTTATTATACAAACCCCTACGACAGATTTTATAATTTCTATCTATACATAATTATTAGTGAATGAGATCATCTCATAAGGGCTTAGAGAAATTCTCTTGCAAATTTACTCATTAAACTTGCCTGTAATAAAACATCGCACGGAGGATCGGAAGCCGAAAACTTGCAGAGGGTTCGGGCTAATAGCATTCCGAGCTGTTCATCCCCGAAACAACATGTTATATGGTCTATCTACCAGATAGTTTCTAGCAATAGATAAGAGTCATTCACATGACCTTTAATCAAGCCACATTCCATCTCTTGTTTACTAATCAAACAAATTCGCAATTATCGTCTGACATTGACTAAGAGCCTAGAAACTGATTCTCGGATCGAGAACAGCCAGTGATACTGCACGTTACATCCCACGTCCCTGTCAGCCGAGAACCCGTAACACTCTAATTACCACAACCCACCAAGCCATACCAAGGCACCCAGAGCAGTCCAGTAGAGTCGGCGAACATCCATTACCTGTCACTGTTCTTCCGCATCGGGATTGCAAGGAGAGTGCTCGACTTGCATGCGCCGCGGCATTGGACGCACTATCATGAGCTGAAACATCGCCAATAGCTTAATCTTCGCTGGCACTTCAAGCCAAGTTCCTGGGGAGCCGCCCCGCCCCCCTCTTCTCCTTACCCAGTAAATTTACCGAGGTGATAATCAAGCTCCGCTAAACTTAATGACAGCAGCTCACGGACTACGGGGAAAAAAAGGAAATCTAAATCCTTCCGTTGGATTCTTATACAATAGAGTTCTACTCGTGTACTGGCCCTTGATTACATACAGTAAGTATAGCCACCTATATATATGTACGGGTATGTTGAATGTTGTTCATTTTGCTATTAAATATTGCTGCATAACATACGTATTTTTAAATGACAAACTACTGCAATTAATATTTAAGTACAAAGGCAGAGTTTATACACTATATATTTTATTATATAATTATAGCTGTAATAACCACGTACTATTGCAGTCCTACTTTGGCTTGTATTAAACTATGGCCCTTACAGTGATAGAATTGGTGGATTGCGACGTGGGTAGAAAAGTAGTAAAATACGTGGTTTGGCTGTCCCGGTAAAGGGTGGGCCATGGTATCGACAGGAATCTCATATATTATTCCGCGGAGCTTCTCGCTTTTGGAAGAAATAAGACTGTAATTGCAGCGGGCTCACAAGACAGCTGATTCAGAACGGAGTCTGTTCACTAACTTGTTGTGAGAATCTGGCTATATACTTAGAAGCTAATATGAATATATTCGTGCGTATATGGTAATCTAGATCCATGTCGTATGGTCACGTGATCCTACAGTAATACTGATGAGGGGGGGGATAAAATAGGGGGAATATTTTGGAGTATGATATAAAATCTCAATATCGCCACAATTCGTGCAGTAACAAGCTTCTAGTTCCTACTGCAAGTGTATGGTTTCTGATATTCAATCCTTGTGATATTCCCCCAATTTATCATTCTCATGTATCCAATCGCATTCTACATGGTAGGAATAAGCCGGGGCTTGAAGTGAGCTTGATCCCGAACGCTATCTTAGTTCAAAAGCCGAAGAACTTGTTTATGGTAGCATGCATGTCCTGGGCAATCAGGTTATGAACCTGAGTTGTGGGTTGAATATAGTTCATCCAGTAGAATTTTCGAGCCCCCTCCCATGTATAAGTCCCATCAAAGCAAGTATCCCACTTCTGGTTCGGGTCATTGGGGTCGCCATCACAAAACGACGCCAAGGATTCAGTTAGGCCATACTTGTTTTTGTTCTCCATTAAGTTGGTCATATAGTTGTAGACATCGTAGTAGATAAACTTGTGGGCGTATTTGGATTGGGACAGTTTGGTCTTGAGAGCCGCGTTGGCACTTTCGATGATTTTACCCCACGCATCGATGCAGCCGCCGTCCGAGCATAGGTATGACGTCGTGACGGGTGCCCGGTGCTTGGGGTAAATATTAGCGACGAAAACATATGGCGCACCCTTTTCGATGAGGTATTCGGCATTCCACGTAATTCTGTAGGCGATGCTGCTGATGAACTTGGCGTTTCGCGGGTCGCCATCCCAGAAAGCATCTGTCTGCTTGGACAGATCATTCTCGCCAGTCCAGATGAACTGAAGAGAGTTCTTAATACTGGCCGGGGGTGACGGGTGCGTATAATTGTTGAGGATCTGTTCGTGGACAGAGGGAACCGGCTGGCCTTTCCATATGGATTCGGATTTAGTATATTGATTATTCACCGTGGCACCGAATTGTGCACCACCATTTGAAGCACCAAATGCATAGTCGGTCAGGGGTACGTTGAGTAGCGACGCCAGGTATTGGACAGCTACGGGACCATCTGTCCACGTGCCAAATCCATATACATTCGCCGGGTTTCCAGTGATTCCATGGGCGTATGAGCCGTTGCCATTATCGCTCAACTCATCACCAAATGCCACAAGCTTGCTGAACGGATATTTCGATCGCACTCGGAGGGATTCCGACGGGTGTCCTTGCAGAGGAACGGCAGAGACCACTGAGCTGCTTACAACCGCCAGGGCAAAAGCAGAAGAAAAGAATGAACGCATCTTGACCCGGGCAGATGCTATAATTTCAACGAGCGAATTTCCGAATGAGTGTGGGTAATACAAACAAAACGCAACAAAGAATGGATGTCGGCAGACAAACACTCACTTCATGACATGCGCGCAATGAGACTCTTATGTATCGTATTAGATACAGACGAACCACCTGCCCTACATCATAACCCCTAATTAAAGGGTTGCTTATAGAGCATCTAGGTAAAAGGCGCAGGCAGTGCGCCCGAACATACGCACACTACAGTAGTTTGCGCTAGCGTCGGGATAAGATAGGAACATCGATTCCCTTGATTCTCTAGACTCCTTGGCCTCGACTCCCAAAGGCGTGAATAGAACGGCAGTAAATTGGTTCTTGACTGGAATGTTTTAGCGCTGGAGGAAACGTGAAACGGGGCGAGCGTCGCACCAACCTACTTTTGTCTAAGTGCGCTGAGCGCGTGAACATTTCTCCAATTTCGTCTCGTCAATCTCGACGGAAGTGCACTAAATCTAGAGCTAAATCTTACCTAGACGGATCCTTTCGTCTGCTCATCGCTATTGGTGGAAATATTATCTTGCAACCGATTGATTGTCCTTGGTGATAATTTCGGACGACACCGCCGGGTCATTTAGTACGCCGCCCGGCTCGGCAACCCCCCGGATTAACGCCAACCAACGTGAATAGATAGATGTCTCTAGTTTCGCAAATGAAGAGAGTGAGCTCTAAAATACCGGATATAGGCCACTGAGCGATTTCCCCGCTTTCTTCAGCTTGAAACTCGTGATTTGTTAATGGCGAATCAATGATTGAAGGTAGGAGATTCTGTCAGCAGCGGCGACAGGACTAGATCCGGTGCTAAAGATGGGGTTAAAAAGATAATACATTTCAAAACTTCGTATAAGATAACCGAAGTAGTTATATCTAGCAACCCGTAACGTCAAGTGAAAAAGCCAGTGCTTCTCTCCTCACTATCACTAAGCCCCCATACCACCTCCAGGAAGCTCCTTAAGCCCTACCATACACTTATTAGCATGTAGCAGCGGTGACCTTGAACAGGTTGCACTTACATCCTTCAGTAGTCTCGGCCACTGTGTTCTTGACGGCGCACGAACCACTGACAGAATCCGCCTGAGTTGTGAGTCCCCTACACGTGGCACCAAAGCAGCTGTTATCCATAGCGGTCTGCAGAGTGTTGTCCTTCCATCCAAAAACATAGTCAGCGTGCTGTCCGAAGCCCGTACTGTCGGAGTTCTTATTAGTGCCTGTTCAGAGCTGCGAGAAGAGTGGTTAATAATACCTATCTCCAGTACTAAGGACGAAGGGCTGGCTGCCATCCTCGGGCCACTCTGCCTTGTTGTTGAAGGCTGTCGTGTCCCACATGATCTGTTGACCGAGTCAGTCATCGTGAAAAACCACTGCTCGCCGATTGTACCTACTTCTAGATGGACCTGTGGGATCTTCACGGGGTGGGTCGAGGGACATGTACCGGAGACGACGGCAAATGAGGTGGGACCACCTGTCGGATGAGCGACGTGATCCATGTGGTTGGGGCTGTCTAGGTTCTTCCCGTCCCAGCAACTACGCCATAATTAAGCCTATGTTTGTCTGCGGCTATCGAGAAAGAACGAGAGAACTTACAGCGGAAATATGATGTTTGTACGAATGCCACCAAGGCATGGCACGGTCGGGAAGTGCTCTGTATCTAGCTTAGGATCGAAGCAAGGTGAGTAGACGTTTCCTTGGAAGTTAGGTCCCGTGTAGCAGCGGAAGCAACTTTGCATATTCTTCCCTAGCCCGGTCGAGTTCCGTCTCGTAGACTCGCCGGTAAGCATTCGGAACCCCTAATGAAGGATCATCAGCTTAATTAGAACGGCTGGGTTCTGCGGGCATGGGATATATCTCACGGGCTTGAAGGCGGTCGTTTGCTTCGCGCCAGGGGAAGTGTAGTAGACTGTAATGCCACCATTGTTTCCGCTAACTGCCTGATTTGGAATCTGGGGCACGCGCTTGTAGGTTCCATTGCGAGCCTTAAAATACAAGTTTGCCGTCCAATAGTTTGAGAAGTCTTGATTGAAGCTACAAGTGGTGCAGGTGGAATGGGTTGATATGTCATCTGTTGGCATGGATACGCCAAAGGCGTTCTGGCAAAGAACTCAGCACATGAAAACAAGGTCGAATAAATTCCATCGGGAACTCACGCCTCCGACCACCTGGTGGACATGGGGAGATGGATTCACACCTGGGTTTACTAGGCTAGTGAGGATTAGACATTCTGGTCGTCTATCTCCTGTGGGCATATCATTCGAAATACCTACGGGTCGAGACGCTCAATGACTACCCTAACCAGGAACGAGAGTCAGTAAAAGGCGCTTGTGATGAGATCCGTACATCGTCTTTAGAACAGAGCTCGATGCGCACAGTGAAACCAATAGAGTTTCTAGAAGGATCTGCTCCTAAGATACGTACTGGCTGCAGCCAAAGCGCAACATGGCAGTGCCACCACCGCCATAACCCTGTGGAACTGCTGCCACAAGGGGCGTGAGGGTGAGGAAACCAGACCAAAACATGACGTGTATCGCGTGATATAATTACGTGTTGGAATTTACTAATCGATGAGACGATCGCGACAAAAGATGTCACTTTTCGTGTGCGGAATAGGTAAGAGCTTAGAAGATATATCAGTAGCCCATCGAGAAAAGGACCCTTATCACGAAGCCTACCACCTAGAAGCAAGGAATATCATTTTTCTGTGACCTCTCAGTGCCGACCAGTTGCCTCAATGAAAACAGCAAATGAGCATCAAGGTTTAAAGGCATATAGGAAAGCTAAGGAGAGCGGGGCAGACTATCCTCTCCTCGTGCTTTGCCCTGACTGACTGCCGATTCAATATAATTAAAGCAGATCGCAACTTAATAACGTCAATGTAAAATCTAAACCTATGGGAGACATCAGTCATGGTGTTTTGTTGCCGGCCTATTCTACCGGATCTGCATTTAGACGATCGGCAGTTTCCAAGCCCAGGATGAGATAACTGAGTGAAATTATATTAAACCCCCGCCCAAATCCCCAACCCCCCTTTCCTAGAATCCACGCTTATCGTGATGTGAGTAAAAATATGAACATAATAAGAAAAAAAATAATCTAAAACTAGTTCGATCATCATCCCCCCGCCCCCTTCTTCTTTAAAACACAGCGGGTGAGGCAACTAGAAAAGCAGACTTCAGAAAGAAATATATCTAAGCCTGCCACGCTACTTTATCCATTCTTACGGATATCCCCTCAGCAGCGTATTGTAGGCTTGCAAGGCTTTAGACGGGGATTGCGGACAAAGGCGAGTTACAATAAGGCAAAGCTCAAGCCAAGCAACATCTTTACGCGTGTAAGACCGCGAGACGAGAGTGCTCAACTAGGTCCCTTTTATTGGGCATAAACTATGTACGCAAATTATGTTAATTAAACTAACCAGTAAGGTATTCCTCCCAACACCGCCCCTACCGTCTTGAACCATCAAGCTAGGATTCTATGCACAGTGCAATCGTAGTGTAGAACGTCAAGGCTACAAACGTGTTAATCTATACACCAGTGTATATGTTCTTTACTTGTGCCAATTCCCTGCTCTTTCAGCACAATTTTTCTATAACGGGCTAGTCCTAGCTGAAAATGTATGTCAGGTAGTCTATCACAAAAAGGGGTTAGTTGCTAAGCGGCTGAGAATACTTATACTGTACAGTAATGGCATACTATGTAACAATACCATACTTTTTTGCTGTTACCCCAAATTAAAGAATTTATCATTACATTTCCTTTACTAAGGTCAAGTATTTTGTTAATATGTTAATCATTTTAGACCTGAGGAACTCTTTGGGATGCTTTGTTACAAAGTAAATCTTAGCGTGCTTTGTTTATGAGGCGGTCCGTGCGTTGCCCACCGCTGTGCTTAGATGCCTCAGTAGTTCGAAAACTCCATTTAATTACTCCGCAGTTAAGACCATCACAATGAAACCTCATTTTCCACATACACCATAACAGTACAGTTAATAGCAAAGCCTAAAAAGCTCTGAGTTTACAACTCGCATATTTTGAGATAATAGGAAACAAGGTGTTGTCATGGCAGACGAAATTGCACCCAATGTCCAAACTAAAACAAATCTCAAACAACGCCAAATTCGCGCGTATTACGATGAAGAAACTATTACCGTCTATCAAGCATATAGCAGCGAAATCGCTTCCGCGGCTGTCCAGAAGCAAAGGCTATGTGCTTCGCCACACTTCCGACTCACCCGTATGACATGGATTAAGCCTAGTTGGTGCTGGATGATGTACCGCGCGGGGTACTCGTATAAGGATAAGAACCAAGGGCGGATCCTGGCATTGAGAATGAAGCACGAACATTTCATCGCGCTGCTAAAGAAGGCAACGTTAACAACAGAACCCGGAAAAGAGGTTACGCCGGGCGATAATGCAAGCTCTAATGCGCCTACTAGGGAGAGGTCGACGGTCGTCAAGGTACAATGGGACCCGGAACGTACGCCTCGGTTAGAAAGGCTGGCCTACCGCAGCATTCAGATCGGGATCCCTGGCAATTTGGCGGCGACTTGGGTGGACGAATGGATCGTTGGTATCGAGGACGTTACGGAAAAGGCGCGCGCATTGGAACAGGAATTAAGGGAAAACTCGGGGGTAACTGACGAGGAGTTGCTACTCAAGGGACTTGTGCCGCAGGAGCGGGAATTTACAGTGCCTTTAGAAGTCCAGCAAGCCATTGGAGTCAGCTGACGTGGAAAAGGCCGCTGTGTCTAATTTCGTCAATGCTTGCCCAGTAATTAAAGAGTTGCAAAGAGCCGGCGGGGTTTTAGAATTTGGAAGTAGATCGCGAGATTAACAAATTAGTACAATAACTTCTGCTGATATATCAATTGTAACGTCATAATGGTCTTACTGATTCTTCGATAAGCAGATATTGACCACTAGCGCGTATATTTAAGTGCACTTCGTTACTAATGAATACAGTAAATGACGAAGTAGTTTACGACTATACAAGACAAATATCATGAATTAATAGCTAATTCATTGTATACACCCAGCTTGATAAGAACTTAACAAGGAATTTGCTTGCTTATATGACGATGGAGGTATATTATTAAGGTACTTCTAAGTTAGGTAGTAAAGGAAAAAGGAAGACAAAGGCAGTATGACAAAGCTTGAGGCCAGGTTGCATCAAAGGATGGTTCCAAGTTGTTTCATGGGCCTTATCACAGACAGGGCTAAGAGAATGCAAGGAAGGGAGAAATGGTTATGCCAACGGACAATAAGAGAAGGGAGTTCTGGTTAAGAACCATGTGCCCGATTGCGGCCTGTGCCGCATTCCCTACAAAACTTATGATCACAGGTCCGACATTGGCCAAACCAGAACTCCCTCTCAACTAGACATCGGCAACACCAGTAAATATTGATCATATTGTTTGATTGAGTGTTTGATAAGGCTGATTGCAGGGTATTTGTTATGTTGCTGTGGGAAAATTGTGGCTTGAAGCTTGGTTGGTTCTAGATTTGTTGATGAAGGTAATGATGTCCTTCTTTGAACTTTTTAGAATGGTTTAGTGTTAGCCTATATATACTAATTATATATAAAAACATATTACTTCACTGTTTATAATAGCATTATTATTTATAAGGAGATAACAAAGGCAATGTTTAATATATTAATGTTGTATAAAAGTTTTTTTTATTTATACGATAATATTATAAACTATCATATTTAAACACTTAAAACAGGCCATGGATCTAGTACTAGGTGGGAGCAGGCACACAAGCGCCTTAGGTGTGTGTCCATTGCATCCCTAGCTGTGCTACAACCATTCCTGTAGCGCCTGTGGAGCCATCAGCTACCTAGTCTCCTATCAAATGGGCTAGGACCGGAGACAAACCTGCTCCTACCTGCTCCTACAACAGTAGCGTTAAAGCTGGCTACGCCCTCTTCAGAGGCCATTGTGGCAGCGGTCATGATAGAGAGATCGAAGGGGGGCCGTGCTAAAAGCAGAGCAAACGACTTATGCCGGGGCCGGCAATAACTCAAGTTGTGTGTATATACATCAGGCTAGAAAGAGACACAGTATTACAAGGCATAGAGACAAAGAGACTTCTATATGTGTATAAATATTTGGTCACTATGACATGTCACAAGAGTATTACAGTGTGACACAAGACAGCGCGTTTTTTTATTGAAATGACGCACATGTTCGTACTAGGGTTCGTTCAGTACCGCTGCAACTAGCCATCTGCCATGTCACCCTCAGCCTCGGCCCTACCCTCTTCTTTCTATATTACCATACTAGCGAAAGACGACGCGCACCCCTTTAGAGTCTAGTCGCGCCATATGCACTAAGTAGTCGTGCGCAGCGGCCACGTCCGTCTCATATGTCTCAAAGAGCTCAAATCGGGGGGCGCCGGGGCTGAACAGCGCGGCTAGCATCAAGTTGAGCTCGGTGGCCAGGTTCATGCCAATGCAGTTGCGTGAGCCTTGAGAAAACGACACTAGATTGTGAGTCATCGGCGGCGAAACATTGGCCAACCAGCGCTCCGGCACGAAGCTATAGGGGTCGAGGAAGACGTCTAGGGCGGTGTGCAGGAAGTAGTTTGTCATTCTCACAGGAACCTGTGTGACGCAATATAAGCAGTATGAGCGGCTAATATATGATGACTAAAGGAGCTCTTTTCGCTTACCCCTGCCGGAATCCTCCAGACTTTGACACCCTTTCCGCTCGTGAAGTGCAGCTCCTCATCGGGTGACACCCGTGGAAGGCGGTGGATGGTACCGATGCTAAGTCTGTATTTCTTGTCAATGACGTATTACTTATCTAGGTATCTCCGGACTTTGTAGATGTATAGCTGAATTTGAGACATACCGAAGACCTTCTTTGATTATGGCTTGCAGATAGGGTAGCTGCTCCAATTGCGACCATGTTATATGTGGGCCAGTATTCTTCAACTCATCTTCCAATCGTTCGTGTATGTGTGTATTTGATAAAAGATAGAATATGATGAAGTGCAGCGTCCGTCCTACAGCAACTGATCCTGCCGACATCAGGACTTGCGCCTCGTTTGTCAGTCGATCGACTGTTAAGTCTTCTTCCAGAAGATCGCTCTCATACACCATGTAGCGAAACTGTTTACACACTGGGGTTAGTAATTACTGAAAAGAGTAAGATTTTCTCTTATATTTCGGGAGCATGCAGGAAAATGAGGCCCGAAACCTGCCAAAGGGGGAAATAATGACTCCTGGGGACTAACTAAGGTCGGACGCTTGCCCACTGTTGGTTCGACTTTAATCGCTTGCTTTTGCCCCTTCTCTTCTATGAGTTGCTTTATGTGTTTCTCCACATCCTGTCAGCCACATTAGCACATGACATATCATAATATGAGGGCAGGCCGACAAACAGCCCTCCACACATTAACACACTCCGCTTTAGGGTCCAACCAGAGAAGCAGCCAGCTAGGCATGCGTCGGACAACACTACCATATATTAATAAGTCCGCATTGTTTACGGAATAGCTGGCGGATTACCTACTAAATGATCCAAGGGAACTCAGTGAATAGGGGTAGGCACCTCAGTATCGAGTGCAGGAGATCGTACCTATTGCTATTAACTGAGAAGTTTATTTATGTAAACAAGGTCTTCTCCACTCACATTATCGGTGAAAACTCTTCATTGTCGATGAGCTGTGTTGGATTATCTATACACACATAGCTGATGATGTCAAACGAGAAAGCCATCATAGCATGGTCGAGTCGAACGACCCGCCCCGTTCCCCGAAAGGATTCGAAGCGTGCTATGAGCTTCTCTACAGCCCCGTTGGTGAAGGGTTCTAACTTGGTAATCCCGAGGCGGGAAAAGTAAGGCTCAACTGGCTTGCGGTGCCTGCGATGCAGTTCATGGGCATGGGACAAGGAAAATGTGTCTAAAATATGTTCAGTACCTGGTTTTCGGGCATCTTAAGTAGCTTCATACTGTCAAAACCGATTCCTGACACGTATTGAGAGTATCCCTCAGTCCGTCGTGTGTTTGTGGACATATAGACTTGGTCGTAAAAATCCGGGTCGGCAATAGACAGCTCCCTTGGATTGATACGCACAATTGGTCCTGACCGATCAGCATGGTCTGTGTAGAAACTCATGGTATTAGGTGCCTACCGTAAGCCTGATGCATTCGCTCACTCTCGAAGAAATAGCTTGCCCAGAGTAAAATTCGATGGGGTGTGATCAAGATGCCACCAAAGTGGTATATGGAGTACGCTGGGGATGGTCCAATACGACATCTCGGCTTTGGCTCGGAAGAAGATATGGTGTCTTCGCCGGTTTCCGGTGACTTCTACGCCTAATGGCCTTAGCTAAGCATATTGTATGCCACTTTAGGGCGATGAATTAATAATGTAGGCTGGGGAGTAAGGTTGGGGAGAGATATATAGACTGTTTACAACTAATCTTATATGGAACTGAAAGGGCTATGCATATAGTAAAGGCTTACGATTAGGGGCTTGGAAGGATATTAGTATTGTATACAAATAAAGTCCCTAGAACTAATTATAGATTTAAGGACCCGGAATTGGAAATTCGAATCGCCCATACTACCCGCAACACACGGGGCATTTCTTCAGGTAGCAAGATAATTAATCCCAAGTGCAGTCCACAAGCCTGAACATATGCGAAGTTGGTATTATCAGGAGATCTATTTCTGTAATATAAGGTGCTTTCTTTTTTGTTCAAAGTATTCAAAGAGGCCAAAGAAAGTGGCTGTGGCGTTGTGAGTTACGGTCGTATTGCTCAATTTAGCAGAGATCAAAGGTCTGGATTACGGGGAAAAGTTTAAGTCTAAGTTGTACAGTTGTGCGTCTCGACTGCAACCTATTGTCCTATGGTGGCAGATAAGACCTAGCTACAAGGAAATTCTAATTATGATGTATATAATTAACTATTAAAAATATATCTTAAACACCACCGACTAACCCAGTTTACTTCTGCGGCTGAATGAGTTTGTTCCCGCTACTATAATAACCCCAGTTCAATGGGATAGGTGGTTTTTCACCCAGGGCCTCCAATCTGGCGCTACGCAATGGCTGAAATCCAGCCCTGGATCAGTTTCTCCATGCGTCTGCATATAGGCGCCTGTTTCCAAATTTAGTCCAATCAAGCTCTCTCTAGACCGAGCTATACCGCATTGAGGTCAAGTTACAATATGTAGTGCATGAGGATATGCAAAGACTCGACACAGCCCGTAAACAGCTCGCCCGACATAGCTGGCAGGAGGAGCAGGCGTAATGACAGCCTGCAGCTGAAAGCACCAATTGAGCATCGACACATGGACACGCGGAAAAAGAAAATCACCGGTCAACCGATAGCGAAATCCTTTGGATCTTGTTCCATATAATTTTGCTCCGAGGAAGCGCCAATTCGCGCCGACTTCCTATGTGCTTTGCTTCTCGCCAACATCGGCGCAGGCGATAAGGATGTCGGTGACCTGCAAAGGTTGTCACAGACGGGGGGCAAATTTGGTCTTCCCCCAGCCTTACATAAGTCCTTTCTGCCTGCATAAACCTCGTTTATGTCTTGACTGCGTCCAAAGAAATATTGAATTGGCAATAGATCAAGAACTCTCCAAGTTCATCTCGTGCCCTGAATGCGGTGCTCAACTCGACGATAACGATATTTATCGACTCACGACCCATGAACTCTATGAAAGGTCAGATCTCATAAATAATGTTACTTGTATAACCATCCTTTAATTATGTGTGACGTTAACCTGACTTCATATCACAGATATCGAATATCCCAACACTTAACTGAAGAAATTGAGTGCATCATCTGTATTGAGAACATTCCACGAAGAGGTTTTCCTAAATCTCCCATATCACCTGTGTGCAGCCACGAGACTCAATGCTGTCTCGGCTGCCTTGCTACACACCTCACATCACAGTTAGAGTCCAACAGTCCTAATTCTTTCACTTGCCCTCAGTGTCGAGGAGCGCTCCCGTATGCATCAATACAACAATATGCAAAGCCAGAAACATTCATCAAATATGACAAATTGCTCGCGCGTAATGGACTAGGCGAGGAACCCAACTTCTGTTGGTGTACAGCTGGATGTGGCTCCGGACAGCTGCATCTAGAAGGTCGAGAAAACCCTCTAATGATATGCACCAACTGTCGTGGCAAAACCTGCTTCGCCCATCAAGCTCCGTGGCATGACGGTCTAACTTGTCGGGAATTTGACAATCCTGATGCCACTACCACAGCCAATGGTAGCGGACAAATTGGACCATCTGAAACGAGATCGATTCGGAACAGATTTAGCAATTTGCTAGGCAGAGGCAAGAGGAACATTAGCATCGGCGGAATCACTCGCTTGGAGAATGACCAAGAGTACAGGGACCGGCTGCTCGCAGGGAAATTAGCCAAGCAAGAAGAGGATCTAGAGCGTAAGCGGCAGAAAAGTACCGAAGAAGCAGCAAAGCGAAACAGAATGCAAAAACAAGAAGAAGAGAGGCAGGAACAAGCGCAGGAACACAGAACTCGAGAAGAAGAAGCACGGAAGTGGAGGCAAGCAGAGAAAAGTAGAGCTCAGGAGGAAAGAGCACGAAAACAAAAGCAGCTTGAAGAAGATCGACAGAGGAGGAGGGCAGAGGAAGCAGCTAGCGAGAACGCTTTACTCACCGTATCAAAGCTCTGTCCTAACAACTGCGGTGCTCGCATACAAAAGACCGAAGGATGTGACCATATGAAATGTAAATTTTCCATGATCTGTTTTCTACCACCCTATATCTCCCCCCCAAACACATTTGAGCTAAGGGAGAGACTGATGATCTTCTAGGTCGTCAATGCGGTCATGAATTCTGCTGGCTATGCTTTGCGAATTGGGGCCCGATTAGGAATCACGGCAACGCCCATCACAAATCTAACTGCAAGTACCATTCATCAAAGCTTTGAATATAACAGGCTCATAAGTGTGTATTATTAGTTCTTATAGAGTTTGATATATATAATGATTGGCTTCCAATTATGATATTTGTTGTATATAGTCATAAACTACTTTGTCACAGTAATATTAGAATATCCTTCTCATTGCGGTGATGCTACTAGGCGACGATTCGGCAACTCTGTCGGGTTCGTCATATGTAGGTAGGTAAGTATACCGCCTGTATAAAAGGGGGTCCGTATCTCCGGCAGGATACCTCCGGTCTCTCAGGTCATAGCTAGTCTACACGGTCACGCTTATCACACTATCCGCAGGCTAGCGAAAGAACCCTTAGTGTCACAAGGCATAGAGACAAAGAGACTCGTGTATATGTATCTAGGTTAGCCTCACGTAATTAGCTTTGAGACCCCTCGTGCAACAACAAGAGTCTACTGCCTACCATATACTAGCCCTGGGTTCGTGACACCTAGATTATGTTTCCATGACAGTCAGGGTAGCACGGCCATACTTTTGCGTCTTTATTGGTTTAGTCGACCAAATATCCAGGGCTTAGTTGTTATAAGTAGTCCTGTATCCAAGTTGTCATTGCTAGGTTGTATGAACGCGCAGTTGTCACGAAGTATCTGAGTGTTTGTTACAATAAACATGTTTAAAAAGCACCTAAAATCCCCGGGGCGTGTTAAACAGGTCGCAAGTCTATCTGAACTACACTTGTTAAGCACTTCACCTACTCTAATACAGTGGCAGCTCATTGCATTGGATTTAATATCGTGAGATGTAAGTTTATGACATTGGCTGGGTTATCACCGAGCAGCTATTATCGCTTTCCCAACTGCAATTGCCACATTCCTTGGTGATAAATTTGGTCAAATCAAGGTAAAAAGAATGAAAAGCAGGGTTTGTGTTGAAACCACCCCAGCTGAAACGACACAACGAAAACATGGGCAAAACCACTTCCTCCAACCCACCAACCCTCTGAAAACAAATCCCTGCGTTACAAGTGGTGTTAAAATCAGGGGGCTGGTAAATCCAGTGGCTGGGTATTTCGCCCCACACAGATCTGCCTATATATATGGAGGTACCTCTCCACAGCACTGTACTTGGATGCCGCATTTTTCCTTAAAAAAGGTGGCATCCAAGGAAGCCGGTGCGCGCGTTACAACAATCCACGAAATCGTCCGACGGGTCACCAGGGAGGCCGTCGACCCAACACTATTGAGTAACAAAATAAACATCAACTACCAAGTTCTATTCTAAAAACAGTCATCGAGGACTTACCTGTTCTCCCCAGTCGTTATTATATTCTGAGTTTCGGTGGGAGACTTGCAAGCAGCATGTTTTCACGTCGTATGGTTCCCTACATTGGCACCATCTAGAAACGACTTCATTAATCCAATAATCTTGGTTGTATGGGGAGGAATGCTCGATTTCAAACAATAGGTTGCTTACGTTGCAGAAGCGCTGTTTAGTCGAAAAGTGTTAGCACTCGAGTTCTCACTTCACTTAGTATGTCAAGGGCCTTTTGGTGTCACACATACCCATGCGCAGCTGCGGCCAGGACGATCAATAACGTGAGGTGCATTTTCAGGACCAATATATGCTTTCAATACAAGTTGCTCTGGAGATGGGGAATTGCAATACGGCTTGATGAATGATGGAGGTGAAGATGATCAGGAAAAACCATCGGACACGGGTCCTCTTCTTATAGACCTCAACCAGCCTTTCGCAAAAGCAACCTCTCACTAGAGTTCCCCACTCCGATCGAGATCATCGTTAGCCAAGTCTCATCGAATTCCTTAGATTCAATAGTCGTCTGCAGCAGAATCAGTGGCGGCACTTCGGAATGAAATGAAATTTCTTCTTTTGTTTTTTTGGCTTTATGATAGTTGTACCAGGATTTCGAAAGTGATAGAAAGAGTGGGGGGAATCACCCGGAGCGAGCGGGTGCGAAGGGCGAAATATCGTTTTTGTACTGATCTGCGGCAGAGAGGTTGGATCGTATAGTAGCGTGGCGAGGTTTGTAGTCGGTGAGGTAGTGAGGCAGTGAGGAGGGGTGGAAGTGTAACAAGCCCGGAAGGGAACTATTCAGCCAACAAGGAGTTACGCAGAAGAGCCTATTGCATCATGCGACCCCAATTGTCGGATTGAATCATGGTACTGTTTTGGAATACTCTTATTGCAAGCTCTGCCTTTTCCTCTGGTCGGCCTATTTCTCTCCGTACGCTCACCCTGGTGTACGCGTAACTATTATAGTACTTACTTAAAATGGCGGTCACCGTTGTGCGCCTCATTGGAATTACAGAGGTGAAGAGCTGCTGTAGGAATGCTACACAAGACTGAAGTAATACTTTTAAAATTATTGAGCGCCATATCTCGCCAAGGGAGCGCCTCGAGCCATCCTGTCTCTTGCCGAAGTTGACTGAGAGATGAGCATGAGTTACAGAGAGTTCACGCAGAGAGGGTTCCGATCCCTTGGTGTTGCGTACGAGAAGAATGATGAGCCCTGGGTTCTACTAGGAGACGTATCCGTCAGTGTCAAACCCGGCTCCCTTGGAAGTTTTCGTGATCCATCCAACCCGTCAGCCACGCTTAAGACTGATTCTGTATGCATGCGGATTGCAACCTCCGCTTGGCTCTCAATCTCGTGCCAGAGTTTGCAACAGTCTCTCTTCCGCAAATGCTCTAGTGCCCGGCGTGTTATGTCACATAACATCATGTAACTAGGACCTGTCACACTTGACCAACAGGGTGGGGGAATCCCCTCGTCTGATGGTAACCTAACATTATCGCTCGACGAGACACCTTCTTAGAGTGCTTCTACCGAACATGTCACTTCAGTATCCAGATAATTATCGTTGCTGCTGTTGCAGGCAGAATAGTGCTTAACGGAGGTCCCTTTCCCTATTACCCAAATGCTACCACAGACCTTTCCTTGCCTAGCGCTCCAGTCACATCTCAAAGAGCCTTCTCTCGCCCTTTCAAGTCGACAGGATAAAAGCCAGGTCCCTGATCCAAGACCTGGTACTGGTTGCACAGCATAGTTTGCTTTTGTCTCACGAGATTCCGTAAGGGTGGTTACTGGTTGGCCGATGCGTTGCATGTGACTCAGTATAGTTACGCCAGGTTATGTTCATGTTGTATCACAACACCAACCCCACATAATGCAACACACCAGAGTGAGCTAACCGAATGGATTAGATGATTACTTCTAATGTTGTGCTTCGATGGTGAAGTAACATCATACCTATTATATACCAATCAGCACAATCCCTTAACTAAATACTACATAGCCGGACCATCAAAGGAATCATGTTATGGAAAAGTTAAGCAACTTGGGCGCAAAGCCCGATGGCGTTTGCCGAAGACACTAATCAGAGAAACGCCGACACAAATCTGCGTCACATTTTAGAGCCACTCCAGAGTGGAGAGGATTTCTCTGCGCTTCCATGCAATATATACGCACCGTATTGCGGACCGGCCCGAGCTAGGAGCGGCTATTCCCCTTCATATCCTTTGCGGCTGGGGTGCCACCGACGTCGCACGTCTGCCACTGCCTAGCAATCCCCTCAACCCTGCCAAGACGTACATCTAAGAAATCTGCGATTATCAGTCGGCAAACATCACGAGTGTATTGCCTCGTCCAAAGGGCTTCGTGGCCGGGCCCAACTAAAAGGCCGTAAAGCCACTAGCATAGGTATAAATAAACAGCCAAGGGTAATGCTACTTATTATAAATTTAAATAAATATTACAGATCCAGGTATTATAGCGCCCGGACTGTCAGAAGTGTACTAGGTCGAGGGTCACTTCATGTACTGAGACAAAAGGGGGCACGGTTATCTTGTTCATGTATATATATATGGAGGTCTTCCCACCTTGATCATGCTGTAAGTCAAGTAGTCAAGTTGAATACGACACTCATATACCACCTCTTTTGACACGAACCACATAACCTCCAACAGAAATGACTTCCTAGCGTTGACCTCGCCCCCTTCCCATAACGGAACAGAACTACAGCACTACTATCACGACATTGCTTTCAAAAATGAGCACGCAGTCAAGTTTGTACTTGATGTTCCGCGCCTATTATATGCCTAACATCACAATATCAGTCTGTTTAATTAGACAGTTCGCGGGTATTAAGTGGAGAGCCAGTGTCTCGCATAGAGATACACTTATTCATATGACTATATACATAGTAATTCCCTAGATCTCAGTTTCAGGGGTATGAGATCTTGCCCTACCTATTTAGTACCTATGAGCTTTATTCATTGATCGGCAAGGTACAAATATATGGCATAAAACGGTTTTTCAAATATTCAAACGATATCACGGCGTTTACTCATCAAGATTACGCAAATGACTTGCGATTAGAATTATAGAAAAGAAGCTAAGATGAATATATACCTCGAGCCAACAGGTCTTATTTCAAGTTAGTAGTCTCTTTATCGCCAATAATTTGTTACAAACTGCCAAGTCACACAGGCAGGAGTGCTTCAAAAAGGCACGCCGGGATCCGAGCAACAAGCTAAACTAGGCAAGCCTAGATGCCAGTTTGACTACTAGAACATAGAGGAGCTAACAGTGGGTGTTGCATTCTCCGCTATTGATTTCTATAAATATACATATGTGCTCCGTAATTGTGGAACGTAAGATAGTATATATATGATGACGGCGGACATAGTCACACACAAAATAGACTTAACTATAACCTCGGACACCTATTTAGAAAGAACATAGACTTGGTTGAGAAGGGACTTGGTCACCCTCCGAGAAATAGACGTTAAGTATAGTAATAGCACCGCAAGGTGGATACGTACCTATCTATTCATTTTGTGGTCACCTCATTTGGTAAGAAATTTCTGCATGTGATCTGATCATGCCCAGGCTATCCGGCTGTTGACTAGACTTTTGAGCAGCAACGTCCACCGTTTAGGATAGAGCAAAGTATAGAGTTCTTGACTGATTGGACTTGCCTCGGCTTCATGACGTTTGTGCTTTAGTCATGGGTTGACTTATTCCTGCTCTTTCCTGCTCACTTTGGCCAGCATGTGCGCACGCACACTCCCTCCCCCCTCCCCCCCAGATTTAACTCTCTCTCTCTCTCTCTCCCCGTCTCTTCCTCCCTTCACCGTAGCAACAACAACACCGCTGTTCATATTCAATGAATTATTCCCTTTGGGTCTAAAGGGTCCTATTCTTCCCAATCCATCCTTCGACGCAACCCCGCCTTTTGCTCTTTATTTCGTGCCTTTGGGCTAAGTTAATTATAAAGCCCAGAAAGACACGATGTATCAGGGAAACCCCTTGCCCTTTTGAGATTTCGAAGTCTATCGAGAAACTTCCTTTTGTCACCTCCCATCTAGCCCAAGTGATTCTTAGGACATCTCTTCCTATGCCTTCTAAGACAGAATCTCCGATAAATGTTCTACCCTATGCCCCCTTGGTTATGGTTGATCCCGTTATCGCCAAAAACATGGCCAAGGAGTACTGTTATGATAAATGGTCTTCATTGATGGTCGTCTTCCTGGTATTGGGCCCCCTGGACACACGGATTGGTGGAACGTGTGGTGAGGTTAATAATGGGACAACTACGACGATGGGCTTCAGAGACCGGATATGCTCATCTGGATGAATGGCCGTCTCACCTAGGAGAAGCTACCATAAGAATCAATTCCCGAAAGATGGAAGGAAACAAATTGTCCCCTGGAGGAATCCTGTTTGGCTAGGAAGTACGGCCAATCACCCCTGTCTTGGGAGAAAGCCAGGTGGGAAGCGTTCGCAACCGGATCTACAGAACGGGAAGGTTTCGTGAGCAAGAGGGATGAGACAAGAGATGGAATCCAAGAGTTCCCGGTTGAGCGAGAAGTGCAGAACCTCCCATTGCAAAGTGGAAACCCGTATCAGGCGAAGATTCAACTATGGAAAAACCGGATCGCCCGAAGAAAGAAGGGAGGCAGTCATGAAAGAGGCATTCACAATCCTTCCATGGGAATTCCCGGTTGATCCATCGTTGTCCAACCTGAAAGTTAACAAGTCCTGTCCGTACCACCCCTCTTCGGCTGCCTCTGACAGGGCCCTTCGTAGGTCTCGTCATCCGACCAAAAACTAATTAGCTCCAACCCGTATGCCCTGCCGGAAGGCTAGCAACCATGGACACTTGGCCTTATCTTGCGACAACCACTACTCCCACCACCACAACCATTGCGCCACCGCCATCTTCAGAGTAAGCACTATACCGACCCTTTTATCAAGCCCCGCTAGCTCTTTTTATGGGTGAAACTCATATCATTGGTAGATGCCAACAACACTATTCAATATCGATTGCACAGAGCCTTAATTAGAGAAGATTTCCATTCATCTACATGTTGCAACTAGGCTCTGTTCAATCATCAGAAAAAGGTAGATTCGTGGAATAAACACGTTCTCTGCCATCAGGAGTCTTCAATACGAGTTTCGGTGGCCCTTACATGGTAGCTAGCGATTCGCTGGATTGTTGCAGCACTCCAGCAGATCAAAAAGTCGGCCAACCATCTCTTCTGGACCCCTTCCCGGACCCTGTCAGCCAAAACACCATCATCCAATGGGAGCCATGGAGCAGATTCCATCTCCTCTACATGTTGCAACCAGGCTCCGTTCAGATCCATCAAAACAGGTAGATTCGTGGCAATACATACGTTTTCTATCATAGGAGTCATTAATACGAGTTTCGCTGGCCCTTACAGTATGTTTAATCAATCATAAAGTGCTAGGATCTCCGTAGTTGGGGGTATGCAATGACTTCTATTGTTGCGCAAGGGTTCCTTCTACAAGGCTACGCAATATCTGTCTATATACACACATGCCCTTTGTTCACGGTCTCAAGGATCGTGACATAAAGTTAACAGTTTAAATCGATTAAACACCAAGAATCATACAAAGACTTAAGCAACATTTAATACTTATAGCATTTATTCGTAAAACAAAAAGACATAAGTTATAAGACGTTTTCTTAATTATTCTGTCATTATACCGCTGGCAAGCAGGTTTCAAAGCGCTTAACACCTTGCCATAGTGGTATACTCCTCGTCAGACACCACTACTACCATAATTAACAGTGCCAAGCACCTGAGCATTACTACATGTTGTCCTGATTAAGTTTAGACATTTAGATCAAGAGCTCTCTTCGTAATCAAAGCCATCGGTAGATCATTCACATTTCGTCGTCCTATTCCTTATGTCATGTCCTAACTCGAGGCTTGGGCTAACTAAACTAATAGGTAGCCTTGTGGCGTGTTTGGCCTTTGCTTGCTAATCGTAGACGGTAACCAGGCAAAAGGAGTAAACCAACCCCAGACGCCTTGCTAAGAGTATACAAAATGGCCCAAAGTAAGCCTTGCCAACCACCGTTTCGCTAACTGTGTATGCAAGGGCTAGATGATATTCGACCCTCCCATGCACTTCCTTTTCTCAGCTTCTATTTGACCTAATTTCGAGATCTGTTCTTTCTATCCTTCTTAACTTGAGAAGGTTCCCCGAATCCTTGCGTAAAGCTCTGTATCATAAAAGTTGTAGTTGGCGTCTACCTCGCAGAATTCGTGATGTCTGAGAAGGTGTAGAGCAGTGGGCCGATCATCTGGGTCTCTATAGCGAGATTTAGTTACTGAATTCTCAGATAGGACAATGGAAACTAGGATGAAATGTAGGATGTAGCTCGAAAAGGTAGGACTTACACCGTGAAACAATCCAACATGAATCCTAAGGCATACGGCGTGATAGCGGCGCGGACCTCGTCGTTGATAGGTGGAATCTCACCGTTTGCGATCTTGTAAATAGCGCCGACAGCCTCTTCCTTGCTCCAAGGACGGCGACCAGCAAACATTTCTAGTACTACACAGCCCAAGCTCCATATATCGACCTTGGCGCTGTAACCTTCGCCCCGCGAACGAATGACTTCGGGGGCCATCCAGAAGACGGAGCCTTGCATCGAGTTAGTCTTGTCGTTGCCATAGATGTCATCCGTTTTCTTGGAGATGCCGAAGTCCGAGATCTTGCACGTTCCATCCAGATCCAGCAAGATGTTGTCAGCTTTGAGGTCACGGTGTAGAATGCCTTCGTGGTGCAAATAGGCGAGCCCGGAGAGCGTTTGACGTGTCAGAGAACGTACGACTGGCTCTTCGAATTTGCCGTGCTTACGAAGACAGGACCCAATACTACCACCCGAGATATACTCGAGGAAGATGCTAATGCTCGTTTCTTTCCTCTCACAGCCTAGATACTGCACAATGTTCTCGTGATCGAGATTCTGCATCGTATCAATTTCCTGATCGAGGGCAGCAAGGAGTTCTTTCATCTTATTTTTATCTCCGCCGGCCGCTTTTTGGTTTACCTCGACTTCCTTTACGGCCAAGAATTCTCCCGTTGTTGCATTCATACCTAGGTACACGCGGCCGTATGTTCCTTTCCCTATTAGCTCACCCTTGAACCATCGGAACGTGGTTTGCCGTTTAGGGAGAACATCTTGTGGTATTTGCGGCACAATTATAGACCCACGTTCGGGATGAATCTGCACAACATTGGCACCAAACATCTTGGTGCTCTTGCGACGTTGCACCATAGACGCAGATCTGGCACCAGTACCTGTCGAGGTGCTAGTATAACGTTTGTTGGCTTCATGGGCGCCGCGAGCGACTTCTCGGATCGACTTCATTCGGCCAATACCTCCAGATTTACGCATGCTTTTTCGTGCATTTGAAGCGATGGATGCTGGACGCTCGAGAGCCTTGAGGGTAGACTCATCTGAGCCAAGCGTATCGCTCTCGTTGTAGAAAGTTCTCCCTTCGTCATTCGTATCTGGCGGTGTAGGGATCTCGATTGTCACATTAGTAGCATTGGGCGCCGGCTCCTCCTGCTCAGGGATGGGAGATACGGGTGGACTTGGTTCCTGAAGCTGGCTCGCATCTAAAACTGGTTGATCAAGGTCCAACTCGGGGAAATAGGCATCGAGATTGCTCAACAAGGCTTCAGTCGGGGGACGATTGGCCCACACATCACGTTCGATGAACGATTTCCTCCGATTCAGCTTGCTATCGTCCGATTGCCATGTGTCCGAGCCTGGTGTTGCGGGGGTCCGGCGAGAGCTGCGGCCGCTCCTGATGCTCTCTTTGTCGTCTTCTAGATCTGGCTTATTCATCCCGCGAGGAGAGTCGAAGGAAACAGACACGTTTTTGCTCGACCTCGATGTCCTGAGCCGCAAACTGGGTTTCTTGCCACTTGACTCTGAATCGCTCTCTCGGTTGGATGTCTTCAGCTTACGTACCGACTTAGATGGCTGCCTACCTCGAACAGGAACAGCAAACAAGCCGTCATCAGAATCATCTCCAGAATTCTCAACAGGTCTACTCGTAGGCTCGGTCATTTTGGAGAATTGCACGTCCGTCTCGGTAAAATCGAGGTCGGGCCCATGTGATTTACGGCGGACACTAGTTGATTGTGCCAAGCTTGACGTAGCGCTGGGTGGGTGCGATGTACTTGGGCTTAGATCACCGGAGATGGCGGCTCGTTGTGCTGTTTGGCGTACTTTAGCAAGTAGTTCATGCTGAGGCTTGTTCCCAGTGTTTGGAATCGGAGTACCACCCGGCGAGTAGTAGTCGGGCACGATGAATGGGACATCACCGCGGCTCCAGGTGATGGAACCCGGGGAGCCAGACCGCGGACTACTACTACGACCTGAGGTCTGGCCGAAATCAACGCTTGCCATTGCGCCCTTACCTCTTTGTTCCACATACTCTGTCCCGGCCGTTGGATCTGAGCTCACACGACTCGGGGACTTGGGACGTCGCTGCTCTGTGGACGTAGACGGTCGACCCAGATGACCCCATGCACTTCCCATGTTCACCAACGCCCCGAAGGCCGAGCCGGCTGGAGGTGAAGCCAGCGCAGGGCGTTGCCTATGGGACATTTCAGGGCCGCCATCATATGAACCAGTCGATGTCGCCGGCCTCCTTGGGCTGGGAATGCCATCCATACCACTCTGAGATAACTTCATGCTATGCCCAGTTTTCTTGCTCAATGAATTTGCCTTGATGAGTGTTGCGGTCTCGACGCCTGGCGGTGCCGGCGCTCTCCTCTGCGGTAGAAGCGTATCTGGTTTCTTGTCTTCGTAAGGAGACGTACGAGGATGATCAAAATCTACACCTCTGCCCACAACTCCAACCGATGGTGATTCTTGAGGAGATTGCGTGGTGCCCTGACTCCTCTGGACTGGCCAAACGGGTTGCCGTTGGTCCATATTCATGCGGTGCTCGTCCGACCGTGCAGATAATTGTTCGTCACTTGGCCGTGAGTTGCTTACCATTGTATTGGCTCTAGACGTAGGTGGCGAGGAGCTAGACCTAATGCGATAGCCATTCAGATGGGCATAGGCGTCAGATTCGGCTGTAGGGACTTGCAGGGCTGGTATGCCCGCATCGCCATATTTGAGGAACAATTTCATAGAGCCAACAGTTGTTCGCTTGGGGTGCCATATGCATACGTCTCCTAATGGCTGTTCATGGACGACTTGACCCAACTCTGTGGGGTACATTTGCAGAAGATCCGGATCGGCAAACCCGAAATCCATACAAATATGAATTTGCAGTTCTCTAGCAGTATCGCAATCAGTAACATCGCACATACGGTAGTTCCAACCATCCCTGGTTACCAGTATGTAGGTCCTTTGAGAATTAAACCCCGCACCGTTCATCGATACACCGTTAGGTCTGTAAATGCCAGGGCTTGTAGGCGAATCTTTTTCGTCGTCTTTTGGCTTGTGCTTTTTCTTAAACAATCCGAATAAATTCTTGCTGTCTTTGGCTGAGTTCGGTTCGGCACCTGCTGAGCGGTCACCGGGTTCCATAGGTGATAGACGACTACCATAGCCGGTGTTATTCTGGGTATTGCGAAGGATTTGTCCAGCTTCGGGCGGCAACCCCGAACCATAGATAGCAACACTGGATGAGACCGATTCAGCGCTGTTTCGGGGTTTGTGGCAAGCGAACCTGCTGGATGGTGATGAGGGAGGTAGAGACGGAGGCAGTTTCGGACTTGCACCAGGACTTTGTCTTCGTAAAATGCTCTCCCCAAACTCGCTGGCGCTACTTGGGCTGCCTTTTCGATTGCTTTCAATATCAATATGCTTCAACATAGATCGGTGGTTAGAATCAGTTGCGATGGCACCACTGATCGGCATCGTCGTCGCTCTCGTTGTCGGAGGGAACCCGCGACCGGGCATCCCAGAACTGTTTGGCTTGATAGGTGTATTGGGAGACTCCAGGTCGGTTCCTGCGCTCGGTCCATGTGCACCGCTAAAGGACTCTTTGCGGTTATGTGATGATTGCGATTTGGGCTCGGAAGGCTTGCCCGTGGCCAGGCTTCGAATAAGCCGCCGCATCCTCTTCCCTTCTTCTCTTTCCCGCGTTTGGTCCCAGCCGGTCCCACTGTTGGCACATTCCTGGGCCAATCGAGGATAAACCATTTGATGCATCATGCCGAAGTTACCACGGCCTCCACGCTGGCTACCAAGCTCGAGGAAGCGAGCACCATGCAGGTCAAGTCCCTTGAACGTTTCCTGCCAGTCCTTTGAGAAGCCGTTGGCGGCGAGCCATAGGAGGACGTGCTCGAGAGGCCATTTTGCGGCCAGCTCGTGTGGTATCTCGGCGTGTGCCGCCGGCGCATTGGATCTAGTAGATACCTGCTTCTGGAAACTGTTGGCATAGAGTAAGCCACGGCCGTCATCCCCCAACATGGTACCGGCGCTGCTATTGCTGGCGGCCTGTGGCCAAAGCGTTTGAGAAGTAGTAGAGTATGTAGATGTATCATCATGAAAATAGCCTGGAATGCCAACACCCTCTCCGTATGTGCCACCGTCAGGTATATAGGTGGCGGTCATGGTGGGATTGACTTCGACATCTTCATTGCCGAGCCTGTCGCCGGAGGGCTTTCCTGAACGATCCGACGTGAGAGGTGGAGGCGGAGGAATAGCCGACAGAGCTGTATTTGACACCTGGTGGTGGAGTCTGGGATTGTATGCGACGGGGCCGGGGGTGGACGAGATAGGCACAAATCCGGAACGGCCATCGTAGGGACGACCCCAGGTAGCCTGCCATGGGGCATTAGGGCCGAGGGCGCTGTTCGGAGGAGGGCCCGGGGGCGGCGGGAGAAGAACGCCATTGATGGTGGCGGGCGCGAGCGGATATCGAGGCGGCGGCGGCGGGATACTAGTCATATGGTTGAGCTGACCCTGATTAGGAGTCGTCAGAGGCGGCGGCGGCGGCAATTGGAACGGCCGTGCCGCATCTCTCTGCGTGTTAGAATACATGGTGGGTAAGGGAAGCACCAGAATAATCAGGCAAAACAGTCGAATGGTGGTTGTTCGTAAAGGTTAAAGTGTGCATGTACGTATGAGCATAAGCGTACGTGCATATATGCGTGAGAGCGACACAGTCGACGATGTCAAATCTAGTTCCCGACTCGCCTTGCGCATCAGCTGTCGAGGGGTCGAGTCGAAGTTGATGTCGAGGTCATGTACACGTCGAGCGCAAGCCCGAGTTGTTCTTAGGCTCAGACGGCCTTACTATCGCGCGCGGTAGGGTCGGTCGTCGTTGTCGTCGCCGTTGTTGTCTGTTCTCACAAATGTTTGCCCAGAGCGTCTGTCAAGAATCGTGATCGTATTGTATCGTATCGTGTAGTATGCCAACAACGATTGATCGAGAGCCGCGGGAGCGATGGTATTCGTCGCCTCTTCTTCTCTTGTGCGGTGAACACCACCCCGATTACTGGTGTGTCCCGTGGAGTGTCTTGATCATGGCATTGCAAAGCCAGCAGCAGAGTAGTCGGGATAAACAGCCAAGGGAGCGCAAAACATGACCCTCAAGACACAGCAGAAACAAAGATCAGACACCGTTTACCCTTGGGCGTCCTTCTTCTCGCCAACTGCTTTCTTTACCTTGGCAACGCTGTTGGCAACAACAGGAAATCAAAACCCAGAAGCAGAAATTGAGTAGGAAGGAAAAAGCGTGTGTCAAAACACCAAGGACCTATAGTACTGGCAAAGCTGTTGGTTCACTAAGCACAGCTTGATCTGCGAGGTGCCTTATCTTGTTAAGGCCGGGGAGGAGAAGAGGGTGGGTTGTTCGAGGACCGCCGATACAGTGCCCCGTCAGCCAGAGGTTTTGTCCCGCACTGTTGTGTGGTCAGATGTTGTTTTGGCAGGTCCAAGCAATGACAGACAGTGTGCAGCCAACGACCGCTCACAGTCACAGTACGGGTCACTGTACAGTACAGCACAATCCAGACGCAGCTGTGGTGACTACGGTACTGTACTTAGGTATGTGCCTTCTCCATCGACCATCATGGGCAGTCACAGCGAGTTTCCATGCAGTAGCGCTAACCTACCACGCTAGTAAGGTACGTAGCGACTGCGTCGCCCCCCGGCTGACCTAGATCTTGGCATGCAGGATCCCTACATCGTGAAGAAGCAGTGTAGTTACCTACATGGACCTCCCTACTATTTACCTGCAGTAGCGGGTTGCAGTACAGCGTTCATGTCCACTACCAAGTGCTGGACTGGCAGCACTTTTCAGCTGATCACAACAACCTCTTCATTGATTTGCCAGAATGCTGCTATATCGGAGAAATCACATACCTATGAGGATGCAAAACAGCGCGAAGCAGCATAGTATGTGGCAATGGAACACAATACCTACATACAGACGATGCAATAATCGGGTGATGGGTTCGGGACGCCCCGCCAGCAAAAGAAACCCCGGAACTCTGTGTACTGTACGGTATTGTACTATTGGTAAAAACGAATAGAGCCCCATTCTATTGATCCAGAGACGAGGTCCGGCGGGCATAGAGAAATAACGACGGGATAGAACTGTTGGATGTACCAGCAAGTCGCTGAGGCATTTGGTACCTCAAAACATCAGCGGCTGAGAGCGGCAGGGAGTTGTTATCCCAAGGTTAGGCGTATTTCGCAGTTGAAAACGGGGAATAATAGTAAGAATGCCTAGTGGGAAGAAGTACGAGGCAGGGATTGGAGTTGGAGATACGTGACAGGCGGTGCATGCTCGTACATTGTACACTACAGTGGCGTGGAGACGTCGGCGGCTACGCGTCTAATAGCAAGCAGCCGGGCAAGCCCTGTCCTGTTCTGGCAGTAAGAGTAAGTACCTACTGTACTGTATCACCTGATGGAGTCGAGTCGATGTTGTGCAGACAACCCTAGCAGCCCACCAGTGTTTACTACTGTATTGTTAAGAGCACAAGCCATAAACAAACATGAAGGAAATCCTATGAAAAAGGTATTTAAATCCACGGTCATTAACTCTTGTAATAGGTGAGTGAGTCGAAGTCCTTAATCGTGACCCCCACTGTACTGGTACGTAAGTAGGACAACGAATACGATGGAGGAGTACTGTACAGTACACTAGCGCGAAGGGGGGGGTATCCAAGACGATCACCGAGACGGTCACGGATTTTAAAAATGGTCTCCGTTGTATGATATTCTTTTGACGCTCT
>MU384106.1:0-35932 GCA_022495065.1 Xylaria telfairii | reverse complement strand
AAAAACTTATTATTAAAAAATTAATATTAAAATTATTTTAATTTTTATTTTTTAAAATAAAATAGTAAAATATTTAATAAAATTAATAAAAGTTTTTTTATTTATAATATTTTTTTATACTAAAGCTATTAAGTTTTATTAATTAAAATAATAAAAAAAAAAAAAAAACTAAGTTTTTTTTTAATAGTATATTTTATAATATTTTAAGTTAAGTTTAAACTAGTATTATAAAATTAATATAAATTAATATAATAATTACTAGTTTAAAATTAAATATTTTTTAATTATTTTTATAATTTATTAATTATTTTTTAAGTAGTAAAAAGTTTAAAATTAAAGTTTTCGGGGCGTTTTTTAGTATAAAATTTAACGTTATAATAAAAGCTTTTTATATATATTTAATAATTAATTATTATTTTTATTAAAATATTTTAAAACTTATTAGTTTATAAAAAAAAAGTTTAAATTTTATTTTAAATAAATTTTATTTTTTTATATACTATTTTTTTAAGCGTTAAACGTTTATTAGTTTTTAAAGTTGTTATAACAAATAAGTTAATACGGTATTTAGTTTTTTTACTTTAAGAAATATTTAAAAGTAGTTTTTATGCTTTATAATTAAATAATCTATAGATAATAATATTTAATATATGAATAAAAGCAAGGTTTTATTAAATAGTGCTATATTATATAAAAAATCTACAGATAAAGAAGGAAAGAAAAAAAGCTAACTAGAACGCGCGGGGCGCGCAGGTAAATATTATACAGGTGGGTTATGTATACGGTGGGGCCACGTCAGGTGACCTGCAGTCACGTGATGTGGGGTCACGTGATCACCTAAAGTGGGTCCCAGCCGTGACTTAAGCGTAAAGTTTTATAGCTTGCTAGTGCAGCTTTTAAAACTAGTGGACTTATGCCGGCAGGCGTAAGTTATAGCTTGCTAGCACGGCCTTTAAGGCTTGCTAGCACGGTTTTTATAACTAGTACACTTATGCTAGCAGGCGTAAGTTGTGTTAGGTAGTACTTAGGTAAGGCTTGCTAGCGCGGCCTTGGGTTAAATATTTATTGGATTAACTATTTAGCTGTGCTGTAGAACAGCCGCATTATTTATATAATAAAATATCGGGTGTCTTAAACCTTTAAGTACAAAATACGTACTTATACGTATAACATATATTAAGGACAAGATTATTACAGATATTTTTATTACTACCTAGGCTATATAAATAGCATAAAACTATAAAGACTATAATATAAATATTAATAAACAAATTATAAAGTATTTAAAGAATATATTATATTTTAAACTATAATAAATTTATATAAAACTAATAATAATAAGAATTTTTTTTATTTAATAAATATAGTTTATTTTAATATAATAAAAGTATAAATATATTATTTATAAAGTATATACTTTATAAGTTTTAATATTTATGGTAAACATTTATATAAGCAGGTATTTAAAACCACGGCTTAATTTATGCTAGTATATAAATATAAAATTATATAGTTTATATATAATAATATTAAATTTTTATTAATAGTTTATATAGTTTTTTATTAATATAACTTTAAATATATAAATTAGTTATATATTTAAAAATTATAAATAATTTAAATTTAATTATAATAATATAATAATATAAATATTAAAAAATAATTTTATTTATATATAATTTAATAGCTTTATTTATATATAATTTAATAGTTTTATTTATATATAATTTAATAATTATAATATATTTAATAATTATAATATATTTAATTTATTTAATTATAATAATATATTATTATAATATATTTAATATTATAATATATTTTATTATTATAATATATTTATATATAATTTTTAATTAATATATATATATATATATATAATATTTAATTATAATAATATATTAATAATTATAATAAATTAATAAATATAATATAAAATAATATATAAATATTTATATAATAAATATAATATTATATAAGTTATAATAACGTGTAGCTTATAGAGTTGTTTATTTAAGCAGCCCCTACGCGATCGGGTTTAGCGCAGGCGTTATAGCTTAATAAAAGTTCGCGTGGCTTAACGGGGGTCCGATAAGCGCAGCAGGGGTTTTGTGGGCCGTGGAACGCGAACTGTAGCGCGGTGTAACGCTAAACGTGGGGCTTAACGGCGGTCCGCATGGCGCTAGTCGAACCCGAACAACTTTAGGTCGTATTAAAATTGCGGGTCCGCCTAACCCGAGCTCGGGCTGGCGGCGGATTGTATTTAAGCTATATTTTTTATTACAAAGTATTTATATTTATCTAGTTTAATTTTTATATTTAATATTAAAAAATTTTAATTTTAACTTTTTTAATATATTAAATAAAACAAATTTATTTTATTTTATTATTATTATTTTAAATAAAAATAATATTAATTATATAAAGTTATTTAATATAAAAAAATATTTACATGGTTTTTAAAATGCTTAAAATATTAATTAAAATATTTTAATTATTAATTTAACTTAAAATAAAAAACAGTAAAAAAACTTAGTTTAATATAAGATTTAAATTTTTAATAAATTAAAAAAAAACTAATTTATATTAAACTATAATATTTTTATATAGTTTTTTAATTTTTAAGTTATAATTATTTTTTTTTAAATTTAATTTATTAAAATTAAAAAAATAATATTAATAATATAATAATAAATAATAATTAAAAATAAAAATCGGATTTTTTTTTATATATTAAATTAACTTAAATATTTTAAGCTAAATAAAAAATTAATATTAAAATTAAAAGTTTTTTTAATTAATTATAAAATAATTAATAAAATAAATATAAATTAAATATTATTTTAATATATATAATTATATAACTTTATTATTTATATTTTTTAATATAAAGTGTATATGTTTTTATAAGAATTTTTTTTATTTAATATATTTAAAATTTTAAAAAAAACTTTAATATTTATATATATATATATATATAATATAAATTATAATAATATATAAAATATTATAAAAATAACTATTAAACTATATAAAACAATAATATAAATAAATATATATAAAAAAAATCTTTTAAGCTTTAAGTAAGCTAAAAAAGCGACGCTAGTCCTATTGTGGTTTTTAAAACTAAAAAAGTTGACCAATATTTAAAGCACGTTAAAGACCTAGATTGTGCGGCAACGCGGTGGCTACAGTATTACATACAAGGGCAGACCCCGTACGGGTCTGTATCACTTAGCAAAGACCTCGCCACGTTTGCGTAACCACAAATATCATGCAGTGCCCCCAATATCACGATCCTTAATCCAGCTATCCAATAACTTTCACTGTACCTCTAGCCATCAACATTCCGCCAAGTTTCACGGTGCCGCCCTGTATATAGCAGGTGCAGGTCATTAGGCTGTCAACTTTATGTTGTACGGTGTTACAAGGGCAGAATATACTGGGCTTCGAATAATATTTAATTAGGAGTAATAATTTTTTAATGCAGTTAAGGGGGCCATGTAGATCTCTAAACCCCTTTTCAGAAGCGGGCGAATCGTAGTCTTTATATGTAAATAGCCTCACTTAAAGTCAGCGATTAAATCGCCGACTTCTTAAAATATCCAACTGTGTTTTCGTACTGTATTTTCGTACTGTATTTTCGTACTGCATTTTCGTACTGCATTTTCGTGGAAGCAAACTGTCTCGGGTTTCGAAAAAATTGGATTATATCTTCCGAACTGATCTGATTTTACCCGAACCTCGTGTCGGTAGTTTGCCGCCTTGCATAGACTATTAATACAGACCCCTACGGGGTCTGCTCCTGTATGTACTACTGTAGCCACACGTTGCCGCACAACAGGTGCGCGCACCTTCCTTTAATCTATATCTTCTTTTACCCTATGATTATTTTTGTCAACTATTTACAGAATATCGGGTGTCCTAAACCCTCGGGTATAGAATACGTACCCATACGTGTGACATATGGCTTGGTCGTCGCGGTATATAACTATATAAGCTGCGGAGGTTAGGGTTAAAAATACCCATCACCTCTAGTATTGGCCAACAGTGCTAAGACTGATTGATACCTAAGACACCACATCTATACTTGGATGTCTAAACTTGCTTTACAGCAACGCTTTCGGTTGGGCCTAACCCCTGAACGGCAGCGTACTAACCCGTCCCCGACCATACCTTAACGCCACCACGCACACGCAAGCTTATAAAACATGCTACTACTTCCTTGTAGCTAGACAGTACTACGCGGCGCATGTATGGGTCGATGCCGGTGCGCCTGCCGAGTGATTAATTCTATAGTGGTGTGTGCCAATGAGCTATGGCTGGTAGCTTATTTTAACCCGCAATGTCTCAGCCTTCGGCGTAATCTGCACAACCACGACGCGCTTGGCATCCGGTACCTGTTTGACTAGGACTTTTTGTAGGTAAGTACCTCACGCTTCTTTCTTTATTCGTGGATTCAGTAACGTTTTTGAGGCGTACGTCACGCTTCTGTTGTGTTACAGTGGGGGTGGCCACGACACGTACTTAATATCGTTTGTGGAGGCGCGGCTTGGGGTCTAAAAACTGTCGTCTTAGACCACCCTTATTTAAAGTAATAGTTTCTTAACTTCATCTTCTCGGTGGTTTCTCCTTTACGTTTTTTTTTCCTATTTGATACCATCTACTCTTCTGCTGCCCAATCTACCTCTTTGACCTTTTCACCATTAAGAATATGAGTACCTTTAACTTAAAAGGTCGAGCTCTACTAAGTCGAGTGTTTAAGCGCTCCAGCGGTTGGAAAAAGGTCGCCATGGTCAACTGCATTTTACTTTTTATCGTTTCCGTGGTCTTAATAGGACTTTTCGTCGCCGCAGCCGTGCAAGCAGGTGGGATAAAGGATCCAATCTTCATCTACGAAGGTTTTTGCAGAGATCATGGCGTTTCATATATCAACTTCTCTCTACATCTGCTCATCAATGTTTTATCCACTCTCGTGGTGAGTTAAGTTCCAAGGCTAAACATATTTCCAACCACTTGACCCGGTGTTAATCAGGACTTTTATAGTACGTTCGTCAAGTTCCCATCAATTCTAATTAAAGTACCTGCTCTTTTCTTATAAGACAAATCACTTATAACTGTATTGGATATAGGCTTGCATCTACGAATTTCTTTATGCAAATATTGAATGCGCCAACAAGAGAGGAAATCGATGCAGCACACATTAGAGGGATGTCGCTTGAAATTGGCGTATCTTCACCTTATAATTTGTTTAAAATTTCCAAGTTTCGAACTTTTTGCTGGCTTGGGCTACTGATTAGTTCCATACCAATTCACTTATTCTCCAATTCTACAGTGTTTACTACAGAACGTCTGTCCTCCTAAACTTTTCGAGTATCGTTATTAAAACCGTATGCTCCTAAATTGTGAACAAACTAACTGTTGGTGATTAGATCGAGAGGGGAATCACCATTTGACGATTGCCAACGAAGAGTTTCTCAATGGAGGTCCATACTTTCCACCCGGTGCCAGCCTCCTATCTAACCAGACAGGTTTCCCATCTGACTTCGGCAATCTAGGAAACTTGGGAGATTACATGGATAAAGAATCGAAATTGACCAAATACATCGCTGCAGTTGCGAAGCATGGCAAAACATGGGACCGAATGAACGTTTTAGATTGCATGCAACTTTACCTCTATAACCAGAATGGTCTTGATCACTACCGCGACATCATACTGGTAATACGCCAGCCTGGCGGTTGGGTACGCAACAACATGTGGCAGCATCTTCAGCCAGGACAAAACGAATCAGACTATAGTAAAGAAATTTACTATAATGCCTCATCATGGGATCATATAATCCCTGCGAATGCTTCTAACCACCTTTTCTTCGACACAAGTTGCACTATCTCAGTGCACGGTTATGGAAGTTTTACCACCAATTGCGCGGATTCCCTCGGAGGGGATTATTCAGGAACTACAGAGAGGCTGACTAATACGAATCCTTATCCATTTTTTCGACATGTGCTTATAATGGTCAATGGCAAATCCTCGACAATGCTACCTGGATCGGACAATTTATTGGTTCAATATTGTCTTGCAGAGCCACTGGAGAGCACTTGTTACGTCGGGCTGTCAACAGCTCTTTTATTCGCTGTCACTCTCTCTGTCGTCATAAAAAGCATCATAGCGTTCCTGGCAACGGCTAATATTGTTAGACATTACAGCCACAACCCATTAGTTACTATTGGCGATTCGATAGCTTCCTTTATAGAGAAGCCTGACATCAATACTGGGGACTGGTCTAGCGTAGGTATCATTAACAGCGGGACCTACGTTGGCCCAAGGAAATGGCAGATTTCGAACAAGCGGCGCTGGGTAGCTGTACCCATGTCCATCTGGATCACGAGTTACTTATTATTTGCCATATCGATCGGGTTCTGCACCTATTACTTACTGTTTATTGTCATAGGCCACAAAGCTCTGTAAGTAATATTATTGGATAACTCGGTGGTTTGAGTAAATCTGATACAACATCTAGGACGGGCGGCTTCTTAGCAAGCAATGTCAATCCCTTGATAGGCCGTAATTTCACCCTCTTAGCTGGAATCTTGATTGCCAATAGCCCACAGATACTTCTAAGTGCCTCTTATCTAGCCTATAACAGCCTATTTACACGTCTTCAGCTGGTACGAGAATGGGCATCATATGGAACAGGATACTTTCCGTTACGTGTTACAGATCCTCAGGTACGCCCTTCCGTCATGCTTAAAGAATAAATCTTCTGATTGGTCTATAGGGAAATCAAATATCTACTTATAGGCTGCAATTACCTTACAAATATAGCTTGCCTCTTATAGTAGTAAGCGTATCGCTACATTTCTTGGTTTCCAACACGATATATATAGTTGTGTCCACGGGAGGTGCGATGCTTCTACTGCTTGTAACTGCTTCGAATTTATAGCTAAGCTTTCTTAGGGTACTTGAAATCTTTGTATAATAATGTTGGCATTCTACCTGGTCTACCAGAGGACTCTGTTGTAGTCATTGGCTATTCACCAATATCTCTTCTTGTTGTGCTCATAGTATCGAGCATTCTGATCACGATTCCCATCATAGTTGGTTCTAAGAAACTCCCGTCTGATATGGTTGTTGTGGGAGCGAATTCGATGGCAATATCAGCAGCATGTCATGCCTCATGCCTCTCACAAGCTATGTCAGACACTCACACCCAGAGCAGCAATACCAATGATGGCGGGATTTGCGAGAGAACTACCAGCGAAGGGATGATGGAAGTGCGGCAAAGGCAAAACAGGGAACGCACTTGGCATGCTGATATGGAATCAGTATCAATGCTTGCTGATTACAGCACAGAATCGAGGGCAGGTAACAACATCAATTTTACAAACAATCTCGATGTTCTCGGAAAGATAGCGAGGAGTCGAATTCGGTGGGGAGTTGTTGAAATGCCGTCGGAATGGTATAAAATTATCCTCAGAGATGAGGAAGTTGGGCATCTCAGCTTTGGAGTAAAGGAGGATGAAGTATTGCCTCCCGAGCCTGGCCGATGGTACCTGTGAGGCGACAACTATACAACCATAAATACGGCACCCCAGGTCATGTTCTTTTCATATACAATAAGCTCTCAAAAGGGGTGTGGAATAGTAAAGGTAGAGACTTCACTACTTGAAGTAGACTATATAGCACGGATACAGTGGTGCTACCCGTGACTTGACGTTAATAGTATTCAGTACAGAGTTATAAACAAATGGTATCTTAAAACGCCTTAAATCATTTCCCATTGCTCATTCCAAGAGTGTGCTCTTACGGCCTGTTTCCCCTTCAGCTAGGAGAGGGCAATACCGTTGTCCACCACTCAACGCAGAGCTGATGTGCCCATTGGAACAGGACGTCGAGGGATCTGTAGAGTCGGTAACAGTTCGTCAATGTTTGTGTGGAACCGAGGGAAACCGGACCATAAATAACCTAGATGTAGAGTCTTATTAGTATAAAGCACTCGCACGAAATTCCAAAAAAGGTACACCCATCAAAGACAGTAGACGTACTGCAAAGTCCTTCTCGAGTACCATGAAATCGACCTCCCAAGCAAGGCCAATTACGGTTAATAAGGGCAAGACAAATGCGTGGCTAGAGTTGTTCGGGTTGGAGGTGGAAGAGGTAGACTGAGTGCCTGCAAGAAAAGCCGTGACATCGTGTTGAAAGCGCAGCATACACCGCCCAAAGCTTGCCAGCTGGGTATTGGCCTTCTCGACACCGGTCGCAAGACGCTTAGTCTCAACAGCAATGGCGAGCGGACGGTCAATGTCGATGTCTACGAGTGGGTTGATCTGGCCCAGTTCGGTCCCCGTGGCGTCGTGCCGCTCTTGTATGTAAGTAACCATGGCGCGATATAGGTCGGAATGGGGGTCGGGGGCGACAAATATGCCATAATCAATGCGACTGTCTTGGAATTCGGGGTTCGTCCATCTCGGTGATAAGCTTGTTTGCGTACTAAACAACACCACGCCACGTCATGGTCAGTATACCGATGCTTTCGTAATAGACATGCTATGCAATATGAAGAAGAGCTTGACGGTGCGTACAGATTTCGGCATGCCAACGTCGCACTCCGTTTGGTGACGAGTCGAAGCATGGGGGAGTGTACCGTCTCGTTCCATTCGACCTCGTGGAAGACGCGCGCCCTGCTGTTGCATTCTTGCGTGTTGTCCCGGATCTCCAACAGGCGCTCGAGCTCCCTGTCCAAAGCCCGCATGTCTACATCGGACCCTTGGCCGCTTCGCAGATGGTCGTCGAACATGTAATCCCTGATGGGCTCGCTGGGGGACCGGTAGGTTTGGATCGTGGACCTGAGGCGCCCAGGTAGGATGCGCTGCTTGCTTTCGAGGTCTACCAACTGTTCTACAATGGACTGGATGTGGTCTGGCGCGCTGGATACGGAGCGGTATTGGATGGGGAGGTCGCGCGCGAAGCGCATGGCAAGATGGCGCTTGATGGGGGACAACTGTGAGCGGGACGATTGCGACGAGCGGGAAGATCTGGATTGCGACGAAGTGCGGGTAACGGAAACATGATCTTGGACTGAGAAGGGCTGATTGTTGGCGTCAGAGACGGTATTGTCGCGCGAGGAAGGAGATTGCCTGGTGGGGAGCAAGGTCGGGAGCAAGGTTGGTCGCGGAGTGGCGTCATTCCTTGCTTCATCGTCGTCGTTGTCGTCGTTGTCGTCGTTGTCATCCCCAGTCCCCTCGAGCCGTCGGCGCTTGGTTGGACTAGGCGTTCGAGGCATCGGGGATGAGGGTGTTTGGAACGAGGGACAATCAGGTAATCCAGAAAGCCAGGCCTGTATCTCATACATGCCGAAGAGTAGAGCCTTGTGATTTGGTCATGGCACACGGTGATTGAATGACGGAAGAGAGATCAATCACTGGCTGTTGTGTCATAGTGTTAGCCGTTACCAGGACGACTACTCTACGAGACTGGTCTTCGGATTTAGCTTAACGCCGATCGATAGCGGCTAGGTACTCTACAGTAGGCGCAGCAGGGGTTTTGTGGGTTGGGGTTACACTGCGCTGCGGTTCAGGTTGTACGGCGCTGTGGCTCGACAGCGGTCCGCATGGCGCTAGTCGAACCCGAACGGCGTGGGAATTGCGGGTACAACCCCGGCGACAGCGTGGACAACAGCCCGCCCCCATAACATCTCCCGAAAACGCGGGCCTGTGTTGCCGCCCATGCCCACAACGCCAAAGAAGAACAGGAGATTACCAACACTTCAGCATCAAAGCACCGATAGTGACCACTATGTCGATACGCCCTAAGAAACCCCTCGCGCCGCCAAGCAGGTTAGGTCGGACAATGCACCCTCCGTTTCGACACCGGACACGCCTGTAGACCAAACGAGTAATCGTTCGACGCGCTGGAACAGGTCCGGCCGCAGCTCTCCAGCCAAGCAGATAGCCAGGCTACGGATCAACGCCACCATGCAGCACCGTATAATGATGACGACGGATCCGACCATTTCCCCGAGTCCCTCAAGAAGCTTCTCGACCCGATCAAGCGGGCGACGACCCTGTACCGTAGCCTCCTCGCCGAGTCCCAACGCCAGGAAATACGCGATTATGCACTAGCCAACTTAAAGCGCCAGCGGAACTTGAAGGAATGCTATAACGACGTTGTGCTTTTCGCCAACTCTTTGGGCGACCAGTCCGACCCGATTAACCCCGAATTCGTGGGCCTTATACTTGACGAGGCGCGTAAGTGCGATGAGAATTTATATTTTGAAGCATCATATAACATGCAGGTACACTACTCGCTGATGTGCAGAGCTATCATGGGTGCCTCACGTAGGCGTAATGTCTAGGATGACTGCAACCCTTTGGTCACCGTCGTGCCGTGCACCACAGCCAGCCTGGTCGCCGACTTCAAAGTACACGATGTCCCGGCGGACCAGGTGGATTTCGCTATCGCGCTCGAGCCTGGTCGAACCCCCGTGGCCGGGACAGCTGTAGACAGGACGACCGTAGACAAGACCGCGGCAGACAGGATAGAGGCCCGGCGCAGGTCTATGCCCGGGCTAAGCATCAACCATACCGATTATGCGCCTATACTACACCGCCCCATTGCTATCTCGGTCGAGACGAAGCGCACTAACAATAACTTCGGAAAAGCTAAGGTTCAGCTAATAGTCTGTCTAGCTAGCGGCGCAGTGGGCCAAGGTTAAGTCCATAACCGATCGTCCGCCCGATATCCTCCCTGCGATCATCATCCAAGGTCATAATTAGTATCTCCTTACATCTACGCAGGCGAATAACGGCAAGAAGGTAAAGCATTATCTTATGTCAACTTTGCCCTCTATAACAACTCTAGTTTCCCTAACTCTTAGGTTTGCTAATTCCTGTAGTACAAACATAACTTCAGATCAACGGGCATACCGCTCGGCATCTATAAGAGTGTGTGGACGTTGCGGTACCTGTCAAGGTAGGCTGTTGATACACACTCGTCTTCGTTCAAAGGCGCATGCCTGGGACCAGACGGTCAAGCTCTAGATGGTAGCCTAATTCCGCCACAAGAGTTGCAGTATATGTTCTTTGCCTTTCCTTGTCCAATACCACGTGCTGTGCGATAACTGTGACTCGATAGTCTATCGCAGCCTGTATGATATGGCTGATCTAGGCCTGAACTTTCAGCATATTTCCCCCGTTCCATACTCCTTTTTCTTCTTCTCCTACTTCTACTACGAAACTTATTTGCTTACCTCTTCCTAGTCTTTCCTGGTCTTTTATTGTTGTAGTGCTCAATAGACATGAAATTGATTATGAGAAGATACAGGATAGTACAGAAAACCTACGGCCAAAAACTTATTTTAGCCTATAATAGCAAGAAACCGTAGAAACTCGCGTAAATCTAGCGTGCCAACCCATATAGAAAGAAAATCCTTTCTCGGGGCAAGGAGTGGATTGCTTTAAGAGGTATAGCTAGAGCCGATATCTGCTAGAGTTAAAGGGAGGGTATCTTGTTAACCTGTGGCGATCACCTGATAACGAGATGACGGGGAGGGTTGGAACTAGCAGACACTTGGGGACGTGGATACTGCCCAAGCCAAGGACATCCCAAATGTGCGAATGCGATTTCTCGGCATTGTGGTGGCTAGAACCACCACTCCTCATCAAGAAAGAGAGCGGCGTTGGGTTCAGCTAGAACCACCACTCCTCATCAAGAAAGAGAGCGGCGTTGGGTTCAGCTAGATGACACCTACACAGTAGCACCTCTCAGAACCTATACCAACAAGTGTACTTGTCGGTGAAGCCCCAGTCTAGCCTGTGAGTCTTCTGCACACACAATTTGTCAGCTATCGCGTATTTGCCATCTTCCAAGTAAGACAATAGCCAGGATTCGCAGTGTCCGTCGTTGCATCTCGCTTAGTCGAATGCGGTATATTGGCGGCGCGCCATCAGACTTCTCCAAGTTGGCGTTACTGGGAAGCGACGGCAGGCATCACGATGATGTCCTGACGTAGTCGAAGCGGCTTCCTACGACGTGGGGGCGGTTGGAGAAATCGGAATCGTCGTGCGCACGCACTGCCGAGACCTCCAAAATCGTATATCTCATTAGTCAGGGCTAGCCGTGAGGTACTCATTGATGATAGACCGAGAGACCCAATTGACACGGTTATTACGGCATCACGAATGAGTAGTACCGACTCCTTGAAGATCCTTGATGGGGGGAGAGTAGAGAATTATTGTAATCATGATGGTGAGAGAGCTGTAGATTGCGATCATGGGGGACAGTCACCACTGCGAAAAACTCAAATCAAACCTCGGTCGATTATTCATTACAACGAAATGCTTCAGTCGTGATCGGAGCATCTCGGCCTCCTTGTCCAATTGGGTGTCGAAATCGCGAGCCTGGCATTTCCGGGGACGGTGGCAACGCCATTGAGATGCCATAAGACACGGAGCTGGATTGGGTAATACGCTGGACTGAACCAGAGATTTTCAGGGCTGAACCCCACACAAGGCGGACGCATGGGTTGGCGCGTGAGCCGCCGAAGCCCCTCATTGCATAGGTACTAGGTAATTATGCAAAGTGCCCGTTTGGTGCAATCAAGTATTCGCGTAGCCTGCCGACGCTGTTGTGATGCCGCGCTGTAGTATCTATGGGCAGCTATGTCAGCTCAGCTATTTGGAGAGTCCTCCTCGTGTATGGGGCTTGCCATATGCTGTGCAACAAAAAGTCAATTTTCCCATCGTTGCCTTCTTACAAGACTATTAACCTTAGGTCAGGATCGTAGTATCGGATCCATTGTATAAAGTATTCTATACGCAGACATGCTCATCTATTGGCTAATGCGTTCTTCACCGATCGAGACCTCGCTGCAATGGTTCATGCAGGCGCTGGCGCTATCGTACTGTACCGTGCCTAATCCAGCGGGGGGATTATCTCTGCAAGTGTCCCATTATGCTATAGTATTACAAGACATGTACCGCTGGGCAAGCAGCACGATCATGGTTTCTGCGATGTTGACCTACGCATACTGTAAATTTGAAAGTACTACCACTAATAGGCGAACCAGTTGTCAAGCTTATCAGGGACCCAACCATACAAACTGCCAGTAACTCGCTCATCCTATGATATGTTTTATTGATACACGTGGAGTCGTGGATAATTGAGGTGTCGAGTTATATCCCTGTCTATTATGTGCCTAGGCCCCCTTAATGGACTCCATCCCGCTTGGAAGAATGCGACGAAGTCCCCGAGAGATTTGGCCCACATTGAGGGACCCTATACTAAGCCCTCCATTGAGTACGTAAGGCACTTTTAAACGTCTTAGTCAACTAGGTATCTTGAGGCTTTGTTTGGAATACCTATCAGCTGAAAGTGATATCTTACTAACTATTGAGCCCCAGAGGCTGAATCTCTGTAATTACAAGGGTGATTGAATAGATCCCCCAGGCCATAGGACGCATCGGTAGGCCCGCCGTGGGGGATCTCTACCATACCTTGGTTGGTTGGGGTTGGGACTGACCCAGGCTCCTTCCCTCTATATGCCCCATGACAAGCTTGGCCTGCAGCAAAGGCGTCATGTAACGTTCATCATCCTTGTCGACATCTGCAAGGAGTATTGCACGATGTTTTACTGAAAGGCTTAGTAGGCTTCTTAGCTGCTATGTCTGTAATTATAATCAGTTTAGTTAGAGTCCTTGATTCATAGACTCTGACACAACACGCACCTTGGTATAATTAATCGATCTAATCTCAAATAGTCTTCGCTACAAAGTGTTTGTTATGCCGGTTGGTATGGATGGAATACTTGATCCTCGCACATCTTGAGATTACAACCGGTAGGCACTTTAGGTAAGTCTCATTTATTATAATGACACTCGTATGATGAGTGAAGAGCTTGATTTACATATTGTATCAGTTTGTAAACGGGTAATAGGCCGTCTTTAGCCACATGCATCAATCTAGCCAACGCTATTGACCGAGCGAGCAATTTGATTTCAAATAAGTCCATGACTTAATATTCCCACACATCAGTTCTAGGGGGTATACAACTTCAAAACCTAGGGAAAATATGGTTCGCTACTAAGAGTTAATTACTCATAGACAGTGATGTCTGTCAGGGGTCATAACAGCGCATACCAGTGGGGGACTTGGTTGCTTCTGAAGCTCGTCTAAGGGTGAGCCAGACCTCCAAGCGAAGCTGTAGTTCACAATGCGAGAAGATCTTGGGGGTTGCATGTGTAGCTCCAATAATAGATATTGACCTCATACTGATGGGCGAGATACGGCGTTGCGATCGACATAGATTCTTAACAGAGTTGATTCTCATGAGACGCACACGAATATAAAACCCTTAGAAAGCCCCCGAACAACAGAATACTTCCCTTTGTCTTCACCAACAGTCCTCAGAACCTCGGCAGTATCTTCAATACTTCCAACTCCTTCCAAACCCCTAATACCCACTCGTGACAGCCTAGTCAAAACATCACTTTCACCAACATGCATTTCTCTAAGATCTTCGCTGGTGTTGCTATGGCATCTACGGCTATGGCCGCCCTTACTCCTCAGCAGATTGCTGATGGTCTCACCTTGATTACCCAAAAGTCCCAGGCACTCCAAGCTCCCGCTCAGAGCATTACAGTACTCAACGGCCCCCTAATTGCCATTGGCCAGGGCCCATTCCCTGGGATCATCGCTGGGTTTACCGATATCGTCAGCACAGCAAACACGCTCATTGCCCAGTTGGCCGGAAGTGCGCCGATCACGAAGAGAGAAGAGAAAGAGAAAGAGCACCCCAAGGACATGATGATCGCCCGTGGGCCTGATGCCCAACAGGTCCGCGCTGCTTTCCTCCAGGTAAGCCTTTGTTTTATGATACGCCTTATCTATCTTAGAGCCGGCTCCAGTCTCTCGAATATCTTCGTCATCTTTTTTCCCTATATTTCACTCCGTGACTAACAAGATTACCAATACCCAGTTCGTTGCTGTCCATCAAGCCTTGTTGAACATCCTCATCGGCAAAGCTGGCCTCTTCTCGGTAGTCCCTATCATCGGCCAGCCCGTCGCTACTGTCCTCCGAAGCGTTGAAGGCGTTGTTGATGTGAGTTGTTCCCAAGATTGTAGACCAGACGCAGATATCCTAACGTGAATTCTAGACTATTGCCATCGATCTCATTAACCTTATCCGGGACCCCTCTGCCGATATCACCCCTGATGCTAACTCTCTTGATGCCACCCTCGCGCTGTCTATCAGCTCATATGAAGGCCTAATTTAGGTGTCTGAGCATTGACACATGGTCGATCCACTCCATTTATCCTGTTACCTTATTAGGGGGTGGTGCCAAGCCACAAGATTTAACGGGAAAGATTTTGAATTCTCCGTATCTAATTTGATACAAGTGTTTATGTTGGGGAGCTAACAACTGAGACGGGGTAAGTGGGCAGTTATATATGGCAAAAAATGTGGGGGTTATTCGGTCGTTACTAGATATCTTGGTAATTAGTCGGTCTAATTAGTAGTTATGATTCACATTAGAAGACATCAAGTACATCAATCAACCCCTCTCTTTTCTACTATATGATTTTACGGCTTTTTAAAACAACTTCTCTTACTTGATAACCGAGAAACCTTTGTTATAGGAACAAGCTTAACAGGGTTTGCCACCGAGGTATGACGCCTAGCCCAATTCTATTACAAGATTCCAGATAGTTTAAGCAATGAAGATGCGGTGACCATTCCCGCTGTTTATATCACGGTACTTAGATACTTCTTGGACAAGGCAAACTTATAACGCTAAAAGTTAGTGCTCATTGACAGCGCCACCGGTGGCGTGGGCATAGCGGCCATCTATGTAGCCAAGTGGATTAGTGCTAAGGTTTATATGACTGTTAGCAGTAACAATAAAGCCAAATACATGATGAAAGAGTTTGGTAGTCCCCGCGAGCAAATATTCGACTCTCGCTTAACTAACTTCTAGGATGATATCATGCGGGCCACGAACGGCGTAGGTGTGGATGTGGTGCTCAACTCCGTCTTAGGCGATCTTCTTCATGCTTTATAGAAGTGCGTAGCAGAAAATGAGTGCATGCTAGAGATTGGAAAGATGGATATGATTGGCAAGGGCCAATTTGCAATGGGTCTCTTTGGGGAGAATTAAATTTTCTTTCGAATTCAACTTAAAACCTAAACCCACGCTTTGTTGTAGTAGTAAAGAAAATGTAGATCGTTTTAGCCACCACCTACTTCAGGTAAGAAATCCTATACATCAAGATAGCATGGCATCATCACTGTTCTTACCGTAGCGTATATATTTCTGTGTATATAATCGGTCACTATAGGGTTAAGGTTAAGGGTTAGGGTTAGGCTTTATTATTATCTATAACAAATATCCTCTTACTCGTCTTGCACTCAATACACTAACAGACGGCAAGTCTGGTAAGATATATGCTATTTTGTACTAGAATCCACAAGTGAAGGGAAAAGGAAGGAAGGAAGCTATCTAAGATTCGCGGGTTTGGCTTGCCAAGGTGTTTCTGTGAGGCGGCGGCCCGGATTGTACATTTTTGAACAAACTGTTTAACCATCCCGTGGCGCGGCCGCATCATTTATATAATAGCATCAATATATCTTGGTACCCGGGCGTGTAGTGTTAATTACCCCGTTCATCCACGCTGGACGTTTCCCGTTCGACATGACTCCTATACCTTGCGCAGGAAATGTGGCAGTTATACGGGTTTCCTGCTCCGAACCTTTACTGGAAGCTTAGGCTTCTGCCACAGTGTATGCATGTTAGAGTGAAGCTGCCAGTCTAAACCCGGATCTAGCAGCTCCATCTCATATTTCCAAATTATCTTGCACAATATCAACCTCATCTCGAGTAGGCCAAGACTATTAATAGCACACGCATCGCCTGTTAGCACAGTTATCCAAGTCAAGATGGCCTTCTCTCTCTCCTTTCGATTGTCAGCTTACCTTCTTCCCATACATGATCTGGTACCGAGTGAAAAAGGCTGTGCCGCATCCAGCACGTCGCCTTCTTTTCTATTCTCTAACCATCGCTCGGGGATGAATTCGTGTGGCTGTGGAAAATTCCTGGGATCCATGCTGGATGCATATGGGTTGGTCGAGACGATTGTCTGTAAAGCACATCAGCACACTATTCAAGAGTTATAGTTCCATATCATTAACGAGGGATGTGGTAGCCACCTACATTAGCCGGTAGGAAATGCCCATCAACTATCCCCCCCCCTACAGGCACTACGCGAGGAAGTGCAAAGGGCAGAGGTGGATATATCCTCATCCCTTCAAGCATCACCGCCTTTAGATATTTTAACCGCTGCGTTGACCTTCCATCTATCTCTTCGTATGACTTGAAGCTCTCAAGTATTTCTTCTCGCAACGTCTCAAAGACGGCTGGCTTGTGTTGAAGATAATATGTAATGGTGGCAAGAGCCGTTGCTGTTGTCTCGCTGCCAGCAATTACGAAATCAGAGGCATGAGCGGCTAGTTGGAGGGCAGGAACTGGCTTCTCGCCGCTGTTTTGCACCAGGTAGGTTATGAAGTCTTTGCGGGGTGACTGTCGGTTTAAACGCCTGCATTATAAAATTCGTGTTATTAGTGCGTTGGCAAGAATGTTTGGGGGCGAGTAACTGACTGTTTGATGAAATCGATCGCTATGTTCTCGTTCGTAGATGTATCCTTCGTCAGTCGTTGTATGTGACGATAGAATACCACTTTAAGTACGCGACCGACCGCTGGGAAACGCTTCAACACGTCTACAAGGGCACCTTGGGTCAGTGCACCTATAATAACGGAGATCCAGGGATGTGGTGTAGCTATAATACGATTCGTGATTAGTGTTGTTGGACCGACAAGTATGAAGACCTATTAGGCGTGATAGAACCTACGGCTTTCCACCGCCCCGAACGATTTCCCGAAGGCTAGGTCTCCGATAATATCGAAGGTTAACATCTCGTAGCCCCTGCATATATCGTATCCGTCCGCCTGCACACCAAGAAGCTGTACAAACTTCTCGATGTTTTGTGATATAAGACCCTCTTGCTCGTTAAGAGCACGATCGGCAAAAGCGGGTGAAAGGTAGCGCCTCATTTCGGCATGAATGGTCGGGTCCCGCACGCTTACAATGGAGTGCACTCCACGGCTAGCGAAGCTTCCTCCATCGTAGAAATCGCTTTTAATAAACGGTTGGTGGTTTGGTCGAGTGCTGTATATGTCTCTCCAAGATGCCGCGGAGTTGAACGAAAGCTCATTCGGGGCTAAGCGAACAATAGGGCCTGAAAGCAAGAAGAATTATTTTTGTCAGTCGTTTGTTATATATTAATGGGCCGTAAAAAGTAGTTGGGAGAATGAGCTTGGAAAGGTATGTGCTTGCCATATCTTAAATGTAGTTCTAGGACTTTGTGGGGTTGCCGACCCCCTAGGAACCAGTAGCTATAGGGAATCTGTTTCTGTTAATGCAATCTAACAGGCCGGGGTGTTGCCAGGGATCTTCTCACATTGCTAATGGCAGCAAACGTTGGACCGGGAAACCGAGCAAGGGGGTGGAAGAAGAGATTCCAAATCACGTTAATGGCAGCAAGAACAATGCTCTAGAACACATCAATTATTTCTCCATCAGATCAAGGTGAAGTATCCATATCAGTTCATGTTGACTAACCACGAACAATATGAGTAGGAGCGTGGAGATCCACAGCTCCTGGGTTCTCTCCATCATCGCGTGCTGATTGGAAGAATCCGGCGGGTCTAGGCCTGATTGCTAAATTGTGATACTATCTCTCGCATGAAACAAAAGTAGCTAAGTGCAGCCGCGAAGGTTATAGCAGGCGATATAGCTTATTTCAGCAACCTGAAAAGGTTCCGCCCAGCTTCGGGTATTATGCCCTTGTCGGGGTTTTACTCGATATGGTAATATCCGACAGCCATGTTAAACTGATTCTTTTTAGGTAGCAGATGATTACATAAGAACGTCCACAAACACCCCTTCGCAGATAGGTAATTCTTTTTGTTTCGGGGTCATATCTGACGAGAATTAGCGACCTACGAAACCAGGTTAATTCGAATTGTTCAAATGATAAGGGCTCGTGGTCAGGGCTAGGAATCATTCTGTTCAGAATACAGATTCCTGGCCAAGTGCCTAATCCAAAACTCCATATTCATGTAGGTCGGGCTTCCTACCCTCCGAGGTCCATCAATATGTCTTATCTTAGCAAGGACTAATTAATTAGTTGTAGCGGTTTAAGACTTCATTCTCGTTGCATCACATCCTGGATGCTACTATTATCAAGTCTTGGAATAAGCCTTGTTCTACATAATGCCTCCTTGCAGCTCTGTACAAGTCACGGACCGCTACGGATTAACCACCGGGGACCGGGGCATCGGGCACGGGGTCCGTAGTTCGTGTATGTATACTAGCTAGATGACCTTCAGCATAGAATAGGGGGTTTCACTCCTTCGTGCAATAGCTTCACAACTCTATATCGCCAGATCTGGTTTGCTTATTATGGCAGTCATGCGCTTAATATATGATAATCAATAGATTCTTGTTGTTACACCGGGGGTCTTAAGGCTATGCAAGTGAGGCTACCCTAGATATATATATAAAAGTCCCTTTGTCTCTGTGCCTTGTGACAATGGCGATATATAGAAAACTCACTAGAAATCGCATATCCCTTCGCCTAGAGCATTTGGTGGCTCTACATGGATATTCTAACAGCAAGTAAGAAAAGGGGGGCGTACATGATTGAAGAGAGGATAGGCTAGGGTAAAAGGTATAGTCATGTATTAGGGCTGGAACTCTTTAATCCAGCTGGCATTGCCGGCTCGTATCGAATGCAATTTTAATCACTTCATCATTAATTACCCGAACCCTTCCTCCCTGTCATGTGTCCTTTGGCTATTAGATACACGTGTATATGGATATTTTACAAGAAAGTCAGTTTTACCTCGTCAGGTCTTGTAGGGTTCATGTTCAAATTCCGATCAAGTAACTCTTCAATTTAATAGAATACAGTGAAACGATGCTCCCAATGTGCTTCATTTCAAAACCAACAAAGAAAAAAGCCACAATAAAGGAAAATCAACCTGTCTATTCTCTAAACTGAACCTGTATATCCTGTAAAACTCAACCTGTCTATCCTCTAAACTAAACCTTTGGAAAAGATGCTCTTGAATGGTACACTACTTAAGTTTGAAACCGCCTGGAAGGAGCTTTTGGAAAATTCGGTGAGGATCTGTGGAAGTGTCAGCAAGTGGGTATGGCCATGGTCGCAAAGCGTAACTTTTTTATTAAGTGGCAAGGGCGGCTTGGAGTGGCGAGAATGAGAGAGGATCAGGGTGGTTTGTAATACGTACCATACAAGTCCCGTATGCCTCTCATTTTCTTCAATGACTTTCCTTGCCCATATAAGTCGAAGGGCCTTTGGCTTGTGGCGGCATCATTTATGTAGACAAATGGGTAATCCACCCCTTTGGCCTTGCCCTCCTCCTTAAGTCTAGAAATCCACCGCTTGTTGAATTCGTAAACCACGCCGTCGTCAACTTCGTTGTCCCAAGTAGACGACATTAAATTCACTACAGAACAATCAACGGATGAAAAGACATTGTGAGCTATCATAGTAGGGGCTCAGACTTACTAATTTTACCGTTGCCTGGCTCAACAGCCATGGGATCTCCACCGGAGGCTATTGCAGCTTCCAGGAAAGACCTGCTAAGAGGTTGTGGGCTCATGGCTAGTGACAGGTTTTGGACCGTTTTCAGTTCTGGCATTTCCCCCAGGATTTCGAAGAACGTCGTATTAGCAAGACGAACGGATTCCTCAGTCGCTTGGAGCGCGGTAGCCATGAAAAGTTGCCTTTGCCATGTAAGAGACCGTCAATGAAGTTCACATGGCGTTATTAGAGAACTCACCTTTGCGTTCTCGCACCAAAGGCAGCTGTCGCGGCCAGCGCCTCGCCCATGTTTGGCCAAACTCTCGCGGTGCTAGATAGGGTTGGGACTCGAGAAAAGTTTGCGAACGAAGTTGGGTTTGTATCTGAGCCCGTATGGAAAAAGATTGAGAAGACAGTGATGGCGCCTGTGGCGGGATTGACCTCAATAGCTGCGTTATATGACCCTTCGACGTCGTCCACACCGCCGCCAACAACCGAATAACTGGCTGCTGCATTGACGAGTTCATCAAGGTATTCGGATGAGAATGTCTCTTGACCTCCGTAGACCTCACCCAGAGGAAATGTTTTGAGATCGAATCGGGTAACAATACCGTAGTTGCTCAATCCGCCCTTGAGTGCCCAAAAGAGATCCGAGTTCTCTTTGGCGTTTGCATTCACGATGGTGCTATTAGCCAGAACCACCTCGTAGTTAGCCACCATGTTGCTAGCCCACCCGTATTTTGAGCCAAAATAGCTGATACCACCACCGAGGAGTATACCAGAAACGCCCACTGGACCATACCTCCCACCAACAACCATAAGCCCATATTGATTGATCCACTGAGCGACTTCAACCCATCTTAAACCAGGACCAATTTGGGCAATGCTGTTATTATGGGTTAATTGCATAGTCGTCATGCGGTTCAAAGAGATCAGAACACCCTGGTCAATATTGGAAGCACCCGGAACAGGCATGTGACCGCCTGAGCGAACAGCAAACTTAGCTCCATCTTGAACCAAGACAGCTAAAGCACCGGCAACGTCATGGGAGTCAGAAGGCTCAAAGACGCAACTGGGTGAAAGCTGAGCAGCCGTTGACCAGTTTTCTACTAGCTGTCAGTATGAAATGAGTTATCAGATAAATAATGTGTCTGACCTATTGCAACAAGATCATATTCAGCGGTGGTTGGCAATGAAACCTTGTCGCCATATAATCTCTGGAGTTTGTGGCAAGTATTGGTGTAACTCAATGTTATGGCCGAAGAGTATGGCACGACAATAGAAACTAGGCAGGCAAAGCCCAGAAGCCCCCGTCGAGTCATTGCGTTACGTTATAGGTTCTGCGATTTCGACAGCCTCCAGATGTCGTCCTGGGGAATTGATTTAATCCGAACTAATTAAATAAGATGGGGATCTTGGACGAAGGGTCGAAACAAATTAAGTAGTATACAAGCACAGAACCAAGCCGGTTGAAATCAACATCTGGATACTTCATTAAAGCGCCTAGAACGCTTCATTTATACTTTGAAAACCGTCGGATAGGCCGACTAGCGTTGACTATCGTAGACAATATAGCCTTCGGTGAACATTCACTTCTAGGATAACCATAATACTAACAGTTACGCCTCAATCCTTCCGCCCAATGCTTTCGCGAAAGTGCCTCTTTCAAATCCGCAGTAGCTGACTTGCTGTCGCCTCATGGTAGTCAGCTGACGAAGCCACAATCTCCTAGCTAAATACGTATTTGATATGGTAAACCTGCTAGAAGGTATAAGGCTGAAGATATGGACTGGGCTGATTCAACCATGTTTTTGACCGGTTCGACCGTATCTAACGCAATTTGGCAAAGCCAAGAGTAAAGTCCGTCACGGGTAGAATGAACCCTCTAAATAGCAGGTTTCGGGAGTGCCGTCTTTAGTAGATGTAAACGTGAAGCCATCACCAAGTAGCGACCCCGTAGACTCCATCATCAATCAACACGAACTACAAACAATAACTACCAGATATAAAATAGCGGGACCAAGATCTAAAACGGGATTCATACAGTAAAGCCCCTGGCTAACACAGTCTGCGGATCTGCACGTCTCTGATTCGAGCCTTAGCCCCGGGGACAGGACAGCGGTTATTACATGCGCAGCCGGTTCAGCTAAACGATATAAATAGTAGACTGTCCTACAGTTCGACACGCAGCTCCATAATGGCTTTTTTACCTTAACGCATGACCTGCCTTACATTAGTGCACGTGTATAGTACGTGGGTAGTAAGCTTGATGGTGACCAAGCTGATCGTAGTACGACGCTTAGATACAACGGTCTACCTATATATTTAACTTCTTGGTCCTTTTAAAAGGCGTATCACATTTAGTGGATCTTGTGACATGGGCTCTATACTCCACTGTCAACATAATCGGTAATATTCAATTGTGCTAGATAGAGAGAGGCCGACGGAGATGACTCTTCGTAAAATCTGCTAAAGTCTTTTATACTACATTAGGCCGGGTGACTGCAAGGGTTCGTAAGGACTGTAGAATGGAGATAAAGTTAAATTACTCAACCATTCTACTAAATTATCACTCAGACGATTGGGAGACTTCTTTATCAGCAGGAACTCAGTACTGTATTTCTAAAACAAGAAGAAAGAAGGAACGCAATCGTCATACTCTACAGTCCCCTCCGTTCTACATCCCCCTATTTTTATGCTCCCCCTATTAGACCCTAGTACAATAATAAAAGGGGTGACATTGTGATACCACGTGTTACACTCACTCGCCACTTCAATACATCATAGTCACGATGATAGCCTTTACTCTATATTCGTAGTAGCACCATTCATAATAAGGCTCTAAGCCGCCAGTACGCATATCACCAACAAAGACGTTTTAGGACACTGAATAGGGTTGGGCCTATGCGCGTACAGCTATAAAAGAGGAGTCATTCAGCAGACCAAGTCCAGCAAAGTACGTTGTGAAAACACATTAAGTAATTCATCTCGCTACAACAGCTCGCAAACATCCGATGTAATACCCACACACACCTGCAACCTGGCATCCAGTCTTTTATACATTGTTTCTGCGCAGCCAGAAAAGTGCCATTAGCGTATGCAGATTAAAATATCGAAGTAAAGCACACAAGATGCATTGCCGGTTCTAGCCTTATCCTCGCTTTAACGGTATAATAATTCATGCCAGAGAATTTCTTACGTGACAAAGGGGCGTCCACGCTCTAGGGTTTTTCATATATAATGCACCCCTATAGTGGAGAATGAAGCTATAAACATTTACTTGCAATTTCTAGTCCTCTGGGACATCAATATTGAAAGCCTTGCTTGGAGGTGAGAACAATGATACGTAGGTTGAGCGGTTGGTCAAGAAGTGGAACCGTGCCTCCTTTGGGCACAAAACGGGAGGACGCTACTAATAAAAGAGCTAACGGGAGCCTTGGGACTATATTCTATGCTGATTCCCAACCTACCCGTAAAGTCATGCATTCGCACAAAAGAGTTATTAATAGTGGTGTCTGTGTAGCCTTCATGGATACACGTGCTAATCCGAGCCTCCCGGTAAGATGTCGTGGAAATGGTTGCTTTTACGACAAAGCAATTGTTTTCGGTTACTGCTTGTTTAAGAGATCCCGATGTGGGCCAATCAGCGCGCACATGTCCGGCTTAGGTGTCATAGGTGCATGCCTGTACGCATGTCGGGCTGAAACCCGAAAGGTCGGATTGATATCCAGGCTAGCGCAAGACATAATAGCTCATAGTCACGAATCACTTGACCATCAGAAATAGGCTTATCTGGTACACAATTGTGAACCAACGACTCGGGGAAAAGCCCCCAATCGGGCAAAGCGGCCCCTATTGAACTGTATAGAGCGGAGCACACCACTCACTATACATACATCGATATTTTCAATAGCCAAGGTATGTTTCCATCACAATGGATAAGCAAATCTGCCTCCTAATACCTCTTGTTTGCCGAGTGGTGTGAAACATCACCGCCCCGCCTCCAAATTTGTAGTGTGTCACAAGGCATGGAGACAAAGAGACTCCTGTATATGTATCTAGGTTAGCCTCACGTAGCCTTGAGATTCCTCGTGCAACAACAAGAGTCTATACCTGCCGTATACTAGGTTCGTGACATAGTGAAATAGGGCCCCTATCAAAGCTGCCTTGGCAAGTGTAGGCATTCGATGAGATATCGGGGCCCACAGCGAGAGCATCTCTAGCCATTTAACTGGTGGAGAGAGACTTTTTGCCCAGTTTCTCGGATTCTAGGGCGCAAAGAGGTATCTATAGATCGATTTCTACGCTTGAGTACGCAAGCGAGTTGGCGAACCAAATGTATATAGTTAATATATAACCATAGGTATAATATTTTAATCGAAGCCTTCGATTTCTTTCTTTCTTTTTTTAATCCTAAATAAATGCAGGGATTTACTAAGTTGCTGCTGAATAGTTGCAGCTATCCGTTAAATTAAGTAGTAGATAAAATGTTTCATGGTCGTCTTTAGCTACTACCTGTTTTAGGTGAATAAATAGTAATAGTCTATATTAAAATAGCACAGCATTATACGAAACAGCCTAAGCAAGCCCCAGTATCTTCAAGGTCAGCTCCCATGTCCTGTTCTCCTTGGCTTCGTCGTAAGTGTAACTCGTGGTACCCCGGAGGTTAGGCACGAAAGGTTCGGTTGATGCGACCGCGCAATCCTCCATGTATTTGCCACCCTTGCCCTCAAACTCCTTTCCTACTGCTGCGAGAATTGTAGTAGCAGCCCCTTGCCCAGGGCTCTTCATTCGCTTTTCCACGTCTGGATCCTTTCTGACGTGTTCTACGAACTCCTGAGGGAGATATCTTGCCAAGTTTGTGATAATAGTGCCGGGCATAAGGCTAAAAGCGTGGATACCTTTGGAGCCATAGTTGCGTTCGACATAATTGGCGTGATAGATCTGCGCGAGCTTCGATTGGCCGTATGCCTTCAAGTGATCATAAGAACCCTCTAGGTTAAAGTCGTCCCAAAGGATCTCAGATGCGTGGTGACCTGAGCTAGAAACGTTGACCAACCTCGACTGGAACTGGGGCGTAGACGACTCAGCCAGCGTGTCCTTTAATAGCCAGAAGAGAAGGAAGTGGCCCAAATAGTTAACAGAGAGTTGCATCTCAAATCCGTCCTCGGACACCTCTCGCGTCGGGATACACATAACGCCCGCATTGCAGATGAGGACATTGAGCTGCGACGACTTCTGTAGAAAAGTGGCAGCAGCAATACGAACAGAGCCGAGTTTGCTAACATCAAGCTCAAGGAGCTCGACGCGGCCTGGTTCTAGGAACGATTGACATGCTTCCTTTCCCTTCTCCAGATCGCGAACAGCCAGGAACACTTTGGCGCCGGTAGCAGCGAGAGCGCGGCCAGTTTCGATACCGATGCCGGATGAAGCCCCAGTGACAATGAAGACTTTGTCCGTCAAGGCGCCTTCAAGACCCTCATCTTTGATGATTTGAAGGGCAGTGGGCCGTGAATCTCCAGGCCCGGCGGGCTCCACGTGTGCTTGAGCGTAGCGAGACATGATTTCAAATATCGATAACGTGCTAGACTTGAGAAAAAACGAAGAGCAACGAAATATGGGATGTTGATAATGAGATGATACCCAAGGTAGGAGGGGAGCATGAAGAAGTGAAGAATTAAATGTACTGCAGCCCTTATCCCGAGTGCTTCCTGGATTGGCACCTGTGACAAGGGCTTAGTAATAAAGGCTTGGAACACTGTTCTATTCCGCTGCCTCCTATCCAAGTTCGTAATACGAGCCCCTATCAGTCTTGCGAGTCTCGTGATAATCGCCGACCAATAGCTGCGGCTCCTTGAGGCTATATGTCTGGCCGGAAGGCTGGCAGGCGTAGGCACCTAAGCGAACTAGAATGTGGTATATTCTTGTACGATAACCTATCAACGATTTATAGGCATTATACCTCCAAGTGGGGCAAATCCAGGACCCAACTAATAGTTTGGATATTCTTTTAGGGTTCAACTTGGAGACAGCGGATTCTGGCCTATGATAGGGGCTTGGTTACCTGGCAAACCACAAGCTCTGTATTCACTAGTTTTAAGCAACGGGAGTTCCTATTTCTTTCTATTTCATTTGGCTACATCGTTTATCTTTGGATTTACGGTGTTTTAGCGCCGTTCGTGGTGTCTGAAACTCTAATTTGGACCCCCCTCTGCAAGAGATAATACGGCATCATCTGGAAATAGAAAGTTTCCGAAATTCCTCCTTATCTCTCCGACATTACTGGCGAGAGTCTGTATAGGCCTACTGCGGACAGGTCAGACGCAGGTTCTCGTTACCAAACCAGAATCTCCGCAAGTCAGCAGTCGACTCCTCAATTTCCGCGTAGGCATCGCCCAACGTCAGAATCACACGCCCATTCCAACGCAGCAACGCTCGCTGCGCCACTTTGAGTTCTCCTCCTCCAGCCCATACACGTCGACACGGCGATTCTGACTGGCAGTCGCTGCATATACCAACTTTAATCCATCAAAGTGCGATGTGCTGACGGGTAAGCCTTGAGCGATAATATGCGCAACTAAATGACGGCGGAGGAGCCCTGTCATCGTAGCTGCGGGTGCTACCCCATTAATGGCGACATCGTCGCTGACCAAAATGGACCGCAAAGGGCGAATCAGACCTACAAGAGCCAGCTTACACCCGGAGTAGACCGGAAGTGACGCGCATAACCGCTTACACTAGTTGTGATGGTGATGCTTCCCTACTTCTCGTGGCGCCGCATACTATTCCATGCCAGCTTAACCGTGTATAGAACACCGTTTATGTCCACATCTAGAAGCTCGTGGGAGGGCTCCTGCAGTTGGCCTGCGCCATCGTACGAATTCTCAAAGAAAGGGGGTTTCTCCGTCACGGCGGCGTTCGCAAACACGAAGTCCACCGGTCCGATGAGATCAAAGGCAGTTCTCAGGTCGGCCCATATGGAAAAATCGCACTGGTGGAAGTATAAATTTAGTAGCTTGTTCAATTTTTCGTTCGCACTCGGCTCTTTTATATTAATATTGGGAAATGTGCCCCCTTTGCTTGTAATAATCCTAGCAGCTACTAAACCGATCCCTAAAGAGGGGCCTGTTTGTCTGTCACTGCCAGGATTTCCAAAGATGCATACAGCGAGCGAGACTTGCTTCGTAGGCTACTCACCTGTGATAATGGCGACCTTACCATTGTGACAAGGGCTTATATAATAAATGCTTGGAACAGTGTTTTATTTTAGCTAATAATTTTTCTTGGGTTTAAAGAGTCTTTGGCTTTTTAAATTTATTTTTTTGATATAACCTTACGTGTCACTTTATATTTATTCATAGCGTTAAAGTTCATATTTTTAATTCTTAAATAGTACTTTTTTTAACTCGTTTTAATTTAAATCTATTTAATATTCTATAGATTAAGATAGCACTTTTTACAAAGGCTAGGACACATAATGACACCTTTGTGGAGGAAGTTTGTAAACAGACCTGTTAATATCACCTTATTTGCTTATACAAGGGTTGGCCGTTCCTAATCTAGATAGGCGATTTATTGTTGAAGAAATGTCTTATCTAATAGATCAACCGACTATCTCGTTGTATAGCTCGAGAGCACGCAGAGTAGTAACTTCATGCGCTTCTATTTTGATCGTCAGCATACAAGACGCAGTTTGAATCATTGTCACTTGCACGTGTAATTCTAACTGTTTTTGAAGCGCGCACCTCGGCGAGTTGTGAATCCAATCTAGAATCAGATCCGCAAATGTTGTATCAAATAGCCATAGGAATCCCGCCGAAGTGGTACACATTTCCATCCATCCAAACAGGACTATATTCATAGCGCAAAAGTTAGCCGCTCCGTATCCACACACGCACTTACTTGAGAAAATCCATCTTCTTAGCTTTACCTCAGACATCCTCTGGACCCAAGGAAGGACCGCCGTCAACCATTGCTTGGGTCTGAACGCAAAAGGCGCGGTGAAGTTGGCGGAATCTAAACTAGTAGCCACAAGGCTAGTAAAAACCACCGTCTCGTAGTCGGCTAATATCAGTCATTACGAATTTGCTTATATGTAAACCTGCTGGTAGAAATTTGCCATCTACTTATAGTGAGTCACGGATGGGTGCCAGTACGTACTGGGTGGGTTGGCGGGTCACATGATCAGCCACCCGTGCACATACAATTTTGCCTGTAAATATTTGCCCTGTATACTGCAATAGCAATGCTCTAAAAGGGTGGTATAGTACATCGCAATAGAGCATAGTGCATCACAAAAAGGCATCAGGGCTTATACCGAACTTAAGGTGCCCAGCATGCTGCTCAGCCAAACAAATCCGGCGTGTGAACTCCCAGGACGTTGATTGGTTGCATCTAGCTGATCAGAAGTGTCGCGAAGAAGAGTCGTAGTGTGATTCCCCTACGGCGATTATGCCTTTATCTATCTCCGTGGCTGTAAGAAATCTATCTCTATAATATCATTGACGTCATCACGCCCCCCTTATAGATTTGGGGAATAACCCCTTTTCCTAACTGGTCGCAACTTGGCAGATAGGCAAAGGTTCCCAACCCTGAACCAAGCTGTTATTCACCACATTCAGGGTTTTGCCAGTAATAAAGCACCTTAGCAGAGGGCTTAAGTCCATCCGCCGACTTTTCGTAGTGCATCTAGGTTGGTAGTGACGATTCCTAGACACGCTGTAAGGCGGCGTGCCAGCGTTTCAGAGTGGAAGCGCAACGAAATATGCTGCAGATCTTGAGCCAACGCCTGGAGGCGACGTAATTGCACCCTGAGCAGGCTGCAATTCAGCGCAGCATATTCCTCGGCCGAGTCCACCATGTAGTCTCCCAGGCTCAGCATTGGCGAGGGGCGTTTTGAATCCCCAGGGCCGTGAACAACGCGCTGGCATCGACGTGCCAGCTTGTCCAAAAGGATGGCTAGGATCATCATGTTCTCGACTCGTCCCGTACATGGCGTGCAGCCGAGCATCTTTGTGCTGTTCGAGAGCGCCTCTTTGTGAAGGACGAGCAGGTTGTTGACCGAATTATCCCGGGCGCAGTCATCTTGCACATCCAGCTGATCCATTACTATCACGATGTGATAGAGACACTGGCAAGTCGCCGGATACGCCCCATGAGACTTGAACACAAACTCGGCTTCGTCTTCCTCTGCGTCCAGTGGTGATGCTAGCGGCAAGTGGCTTGGATGTAAGCGGTTGCTATCGTCTAGTATAGGTGAGGCGATTCCTAACAAGGTATCCGAAGGATCTATTCCGTCACCTAGATCCCCCTGCGGGTCAAACTCAGCAAAGAAACTGATGTCGGGTGGTTGTGCTATCAGCCAGGCGAGGTCTTCATGTTGTTGTTGTTGTTGTTGCTGCTGCTGCTGCTGTTGTTGTTTTTGTTGTTGTTGTTGTTGCTGTTGCTGCTGCTCCTCCTGCTGCTCCGGTGCACTAGGTAGAAGCGACGTCGTCGATGAAGCTGTCGACGGAGCCGGTTTTCGCGTCTCCGCATGCCCCTGACTCTTGGAGGATGTATGTGATAGCTTTTTATGTCTGGATATATCGACGTATTTACATTCCCGACCCTGCCCCTTACAACGCTGACAACCGCTCCTCTCTCCATCACATTTCAATTTCTGGGTTCGGCACCAAGAGCATGCCGCGTGGCCAATTGTCTTCGCCGTAGTAGGATCAAACGTACGTGTTTGCGTGGCGAAGACTGCATTGTTGTCTTTCGGATCATACTTCCATGTCGTAAACATGTCAGGCCAGCTGCGGTGGATGTCGTATGTTCCCGTCTACTGAGTGGCTTCGTCATCTAACGGATGGGCTATTCGGTCTCATTAAATAGTAAGCTGCACTATACTGGTCTATAGGTATACTGAATTTATCGTGGTCTTGGGTGTAGATTCTATAAGTTATATAAAAACAAGCCCGACGATTTAATTTATGAAAATGGTGGCGGCCAAAAAACAATCTCACGATATCTCACCCTAATACTATACCTCAACGGATAGCTGCAGCTATATGCAGCACTCAGTCGGTACACACAGCAGCTCATGCACTACACAAAAGATGGAAATCCAAATGCTTCCGTTAAGCTGTCATACAGTATATTAATAGCCGAGGCGTCTGAATCGGTGCGTTAAAAACTCTAGCAAGTGTCTGAGAGGTTCATTGTGGACAGCAGTGCAGCGGCGGATGCAATGTAAAGGCTATCATCATCACCAGCATCATCATTACAACTCCAGAGAGGGCAACTGAGGGCGATCAGAGGCTTGCGCCAAAGCTCACCAGTCAAAGGTCAAGTTCATGTAATAGCATAGTAATTAAACGGTATACTGTTGCACAGCCAAGACCTGTTGGCGGCAGCAGAACATGAAGGTTGTTATTTGACAACGGAATAGTCACGAGGAGACTCTCTATCTGCAAGGAAGACCAACAGCATATAATCAATATTACTCTCATTGAGACCCGAATGGCCTATCCGGCCTTGCCTGCTTGAAAATGCGCTCGCGACATATAACCTAATTAGGCGCCTACGCTTGGATTACCGGTGACCCCAAGCTGTTAGACTCATGCTGCGGACCAAGTCACATAATATTGTAACGCTATCTCGCTAGATTGGTTATGTTCTGCTTCTATCTCTCTTTAAAGAAATCTTTATGTATTTAAACTAACTCAGCAACCCTTTCTCGTACAGCCGCGAAGTGCATAAAAGCGATCCCGGTTGCGCAAGCTAGTGGTTCGTCTCACTACGATCTACACAATTCATGTGCATGTATATGGATGTAGGCTTATGGCTTACATCGTATATACCTAAGTCTTCTGACCAATTCATCGGAGTTGATAAGAGGGTCCGGCTTATGCTTTTTATTCTTCAAATCTCCCCCTGTCTTTGTACAACATATCTGGCCAATCCACGCGCGTTGATATGAATGTCGGGCTTACGTAGTATGGCTGTTAGCTTACCATCGACACTCATCCGTGCCAAGGCTTATCTCCCAAGTCTTTTAATTTCATCGTTTTAGGCTCTGCGTCGCTGCTTACCGGCATATGAATGACAGCAGCGGCAACTACTTGCGCGGCAAGTTTCCGTGTGTGGCTCGGAGTTCGCAGTGCAACATTATTTCGAACAGAAAATCAGGCGCTAACAGGAATTGTCAGAATTGGATTAGCGACGATATTGATTTGATTTAAATGGTTCAATTTAATTAGTCAAGGACTTTATTTCGATTGATAGATGTGCTGATTCGATTTCTAGCCTTCCGTTTTACAGTGGCGAAATAAAACTGCAGCCGAATGGTCAGGCAAGTATTGGGTTTGGAACTGCAGGCTTTGGGGCCTTGTTTGTCCTTCTTTGAATTTCATGTCATAGTTCTGTATTAAGAGGTAGACCATGATTGACTTGGTTTACTGTGCCTCAAAGAAACGACTTGTCGCTAGTCAGCCTTTCAAATGCGCTGAAAGGGTAAGAAAGGAAGTAGAACTCACCCAGAGCAGGCGTGACGCCCATGTCCGAATGCCATACTGTTGGGATTGGAGGCAACGTACTGCCCCTTTCCTTTCATACTCGCATCTTCCTCTCGTAATTTGAGGAACCGGAACCCATCAAATTCATAAGGATTTGGATATATCTTAGGATCCATGGTTATTACTTCTGTAAAAACCCCAATAGTTATATTCGCCGGAATCGTAAAACCGTTCGAAAGAGTCAAGTATTTAATAATAATACGCTTAAACGTCACTGAAACCAATTCGGTTCTCATCAGCATTCAAACACAGAAACGACCCAAGGGAATGGCATCTGAAAGTTGTTGCAGGTTTCAACCGACGAAGAAGGAGTGGGTTGAACCTTGAGCTCTCTTTCACGATGGAATCGAACTTAGGTATCTGAAAATAGCCCCATTTATTGATTCGTCCTTCACTATCCAAAACTCTCTCATAATTCTCGCGAAGTGGCTGGATATACTTAGGGTGCTTGCAAAGGTCGAAGATGAGCTGGCTTGGAGCGGCTGCACTGGTTTGAATCGTAGCGAAGTTGACCTCAAGCAGGATGGACGCGAGGAATCTGGGGTTGGTCTTAGCACCTTTGGCCTTCTCGTCCATCCAATACAGCAGGTCTGTTGCCCGCCGCCCAGTCCGCTTCCGTTCGTTGACCAATGGAATAGTAGTCTTCTCTGCGACGCGATAATGGCCAGTTATTTTCCTGATTTCTGGCGTGAAGTATGTAGCAATAGGCCGGAGGACGTTGGGTACCTTCTTTAGCTTCTGAGCTCGCATGAACTCGTCCACTGCGAAATGGGTGGATGCTTGTACCCATTCCTTGTTCTCGCTCAGCGTTGGTCCCCTAAACATTCAGCTGGAGACACGTGCTACAATCTGCATGATCCTGTCGCTGACGGGTACCTCGGTCCATTTGGAACAATCCGGGAAACTGTCATGACATCCGGCAGATGTTGGTATAGTTGTGCCTTAACGACTCTGGGGTCGACCGGCTACGCATCTTCAAACATCTCAATAAAAGTTCCCACAGAGTCGACCTCGTAGATAGGTGAAGTCTTGAGCTCGTTCAGGACCTATGATGAAACCATCAGTCTTTCACCAAGCTGAGAGGGCACATAGTAGAAGTCTCCGCCTGGTTAGCGGTAGCCATCAATGAAGATATCTTTCGAGCTGTGAACGAGGGCTTTCGGTTGTCGGGTGTGCTGCTTCCCCCGACGATGGGAATACCAGGGACCAAATGTTGAGTTTTACTCCATTGCCCCATTAAGCCCAGACTAGAGGAACCAAAAGGGCGAGAATGCCAAATATATACTTCTGTGAAGAGTCTTGGTTGTGCATAAAAGATTGCCCCAGGAGTGATGCCGCGAACCCGTCGCCCAAGGTGATAGAGCTCATATTGTTTACTAGTTTGTGTGTTGTTGCGAGATTTTATGTCACAGTATCGAGGTGGCTAGTGCCTGATGGGTTGTGACAGTGGTTGTCGTATTCTGCTATAGGGACAATAGACGCGCAGAGACTCGACTATATTAAGTTTGAGTCTTGATAGTGTTACGTATTCGTTCTCTTCTGTAAACCGTCACGATTTAAGTGCAGCGAGAGACAGATAATAGCAATCGAAAGAATCAAATACTCTACGTATCTACGTAGATAGAACTGCGGAGGATAGATAGGGCTCTGGATAGGTACCGTCGTGGTTCTGAGCTCAGACTAGTGTACGTAAGACTCGGGATGTGTCATCGGCCATTTCTTCTTTGGCTATCTACTGACCCCCGAGGCATGGAACCCAATCGGACAGTTAACCTAAACGGGCGTGGTCTACTCTCAAACTCCTATCATTAGAATTACAAACTCGTCTCGGGCCGGCTCCTGTTTTGTTATTGTTGATCTCCTTGCAGTGTTGATCTAGTAATAGTAGTCGACTATATGTATGTAATCCGAACTTCTAGTCACAACTAAAGGCCAAAAGTAGAAAATCTATATCAATCGACGTACCGCTCCAGAGGGTACTATTCTCTTTACAAAATCATGTCCAATTCAATATGTCTCCTGCAGTAATCTCAGAGTCCCATAACATCCCGTTATCTAGCTGGGAATCTTCTATCCACCCGCTACACGAGCGGATTGTGAGGGAGGTCGACGGCTATTTTCTCCAGCACTGGCCATTCCCAGATGAAAAGGCCCGGAAGAAGTTTATCGCCGCCGGGTTTTCCCGTGTGACGTGTTTCTACTTCCCCAAGGCGCTCGATGATCGCATCGGTTTCGCCTGTCGGCTTCTCACGCTCCTCTTCCTGATCGACGGTAAGTCGTGTCTAGCTTTTGTAATTTCCGATTAATTTGTTCCCTTTCCCCTTAGATGCTGAGACTTGTCCTGAATTAGACGCTCTTGAGTACATGTCCCTTGAAGATGGCAAGGCTTATAATGAGAATCTCATGCCCATTTCGCGGGGCGATGTTCTGCCGGACCGCAACATACCGGCTGAGTGGATTACCTACGATCTCTGGGAGAGCATGAGGCGCCACGACCGCGCTATGGCGGATGAAATCCTTGAGCCTGTTTTCACCTTCATGCGAGCACAGACAGATACTCAGCGACTTGAGAGGATGAGTCTCGGAAGTTACTTGGAGTATCGTGAGGCAGATGTTGGCAAGGCGTAAGTACATCCCGTATCGTTAATTTTTATGCCAAACGTGGCGTATTAATTCGGAACATGTTGTTTGTAGTCTCTTGGGTGCGCTGATGCGCTTTTCTATGACACTGAAAGTTCCGCCCGAGGATCTGGACATGCTGCGGCCCGCAGACCGCATCTGCTCCAAGCACCTCTCTATCGTCAATGATATCTGGAGTTTCGAGAAAGAGGTTCTTGCAGCAAAGAACGCCCACAAGGAAGGCGGCATATTGTGCAACGCAGTTGATATTCTCGCCACAGAGGCTGAGGTCACAACGAACTCAGCCAAGCATGTGCTGTACCATCTCTGTCGGGAGTGGGAGCACAGTTATGCGGAACAGACAGAGAAATTACTGGCCCAGAAAGATACACCTACGATTAGAGACTACTTGAAGGGACTAGAGTACCAGATGAGTGGGAATGAGATGTGGAGCAGAACGACGTTGAGGTATCTGGCGCCTAGGGACTAGAGAACATCTAGGATGAAGCGCAGTTTATGAACTATCTTATTCATAAAATTCTTCGGGCACGGCTGAGTGAATTTGTTGCATGGTAGATGGTGTGAAGATCATGACGCTGCCAGTGCCAAGAATGATCACTGCTTCTGCCTAGACCATAAACGCAGGGTTATATAGGTTCCGGTTCTTTTGTTTCTAAGTTAATAGAATCTAGATATATTGTCACGGAACGCTACGGATTAACCCCCGGGGACCGGGAGTATTAGGCACGGGCCTATAGCCCGTGTATATATATACTAGCTAAATAGTCCTCAGCTTAAAAAAAGGGTTTTTTTTTTTTTATATAATAATAATAAGTTAATACTAGCTTTATTAATAGTTAAAATTATAATAGTTTATTATATTTATAAAAAAAAAAAAAATTATTTTATTTTAATTTTAATTTTAAAAATTTTAAAAAATATTAATAAATTATTATAAAGTTTATAATAATTATATTTAATAATATTTTAAAATTAATTTTATAACTATTTTTTATATATTAATTTATTTTTTTTAATATAATAAATAAATATTTTATAATAATAAAAATAATAAATAATTAAAATAAAAATA